>JPKY01000148.1:0-54280 GCA_000769265.1 Hapsidospora chrysogenum ATCC 11550
TTATTGTTTCCGATATAAGAAATCCTATAAGTTTGCCGCTAGTCGGAAAGACTATAGTGAATATATACGGAGGGGTCGTAGTTATGATGGGGTCCTCATTAGTAACTCTCATGAGTTTTTCATAATCTCACTTCACCCCTCGGTGACCCTTCCTAACTCCTTCTAGTGAGTCGTTTAATCGAATAGTAAAAAAAGCTAGACTAGGAGGCCGTGAAGGCGGAAGATAACTTAATTGAGCTTCAGGCTAAACTGTTTACTACTATATCTCGCTTAGCTCGTATCTAACGGATACGTAACGGAGTGAAGGCTAAGAGCGAGGAGTTATTCTACCGTAGCATAGATGAACTGGAATAGGAAAGTGAGGTCCTTCCCGCTCTAAACGCTCACGAAAACTAAGTAATTAGCGACCTCTAAAGCTTAAGTGTCCTAAACGAAGTGAATTGGTCCCAATTTAGGCTAAGTAACGAGTTCGGGGATGTTAACTAGTTAGTGATATCTCCTAGCGGACCCTCTAGTAGTACTATCGTAAGAGGCGGTAATAGTTCTTTAGGTGCCTAGCTGGTTCTTATGTGTTTTTAGCGTCGTTATACCCTTTCCATTTAACGAGATATTTGATTTCTCCGTCTATAGCTTATTTATTGAGTATTCGTTCCGGTTCGTATTCCTTTTCGTGAACTTTAATATGTAGTTATTGTTTTGCGTTTCTTAGTGCTAATTCGAGGAGTGAAATGTGAAAAATATTATACATTTTTATCGTTTAGGGTAGTGATAGTTAGTAGTTAGTGTCTAAGAGTTTCTCTGCAATTTTGAATGGTCTAACTTTCTTATAGTTAAGTTTCGAGCTTAGTCGATTCGTCGTGAAATTTCGTTAGAGTAAGTAGATTATATCTCCTCTCTTAAAGATCAGTCCCTTCGATCTTTTCTTATTGTGATAGTGTGCCATCCGTTAGCGTATGTACTTAAGTTCTTTTCGTATCCACGAGTATAATAAGCGTAGTTAGTTAGCTATAAGTATAGCTTTTTCTATAAGTGGTCCTTCCCTTAAAGTTCGATAGGCTTCTAGGTTATACCTATAGTTAGCGTATATTAGCGTGAGCTAGGTTGATTTAGCGATCGAGCTGTTATAAGCGAGCTGAGCCGTTAGTAGCTTTGAAACCTAATCGTCTTGTTCGTAGTTAATGTAACATCGTAGGTATTATTCTAGAGTTTGGTTAAGCCTTTCGGTTTGTCCATCCGTTTGAGGGTGATACGCTATACTTAGTTTGTGTTTCAGTCTGAGTTATGCCATAAGGGCTTGCCAAAATTTGGATGTAAATGTCATTCCTCTATCTGAGATGATTTCCTTTAGTAATCTATGGTTACTAATAATAGTTTTAAGAAAAGTGTATGCGAGTTCTTTGGAGTTACTCGCTTCCTTATAGGGAATGAAATATCCGTACTTTATGAGTCTATTAGTGATAACGAAGATGCTATCGTAAAGCGTATTCGTTATGGGTTCTTTTAATAGTAGTAGTTTCGTGATGTGGTTAAAAGCAATTGATTCTTATAGTCGTGTTGGTATTAGTAGAGGTTTGAGCTCTCTATATAGTTTATATCGTGTTGCCTTTACTTATGTATAGTCTTCACATTCTTTTATAATACGTGTAATATCATTCTTAATTCCTTAATAATCGTAAGTCTTTCGGATCCTTTTGAGGGTTCTTCGAATTCCTTAGTGTCCTGACGTTAGGTATGCATAGATTTCTTTAATGGCCCTTTCTCGTAGGTTCCTTACGTTAGGAATCCATGTTTTTCCGTTATATTCGTTTCCGTTTCCTCTATTAATGACTTTAGGTTCCACTTCGTGTCCTTAACATAGTGCATTGGTTTCCTTAATCTCATTATATAAATCATTAGTTACTTCCACCTTATAGGTAATAGTATTTAATGATCGCTATTTAAGGTTTCCTTGTTTGTTAAGCTATAAGAGTTATCCCATCGCTTTTACTTCTCCTATGTCGTAATCTAGTCGTTTACTAAAAGCGTCGGCTCTACCATTTTCTAATCCTTTCCGGTAGATAATCTCGAAATCGAAGTTAGCTAAGAATTTAGCGTATCTTAATTATCGTTTGCTAAGTTCTTACGTTATAGCGAAGTATGTAATATTCTTATAGTTAGTGTAGACCTTAACCTTATGTTTACTTCCTGTGAGGTAATGTCGGAATTCTTTAAATGCTTAGATAATAGCTAGGAACTCCTTATCGTAAATTAGGTAGTTAAGCTCCGCTCCATAGAGCTTCTTAGAGTAGAAGGCGATTAGTTAGAGTCTTCCCTTATCATCTCGTTATCCGATTTAAGCACTAATTATGAAGTCTAAGGCGTCGGTTTCCAATTCCACTTATCGTTTAGGGTTAAAGGTTATTAAGACCACGTCTAAAGTGATCGTGTCCTTAATTTTATTAAAGGCTTATTGGCATTCTTTTGTCCATTCGAATTTCGTTAATCCTTTCGTGAGGTTCGTAAGTGGTGTCGCGATCTTACTAAAATCTCACATAAAGCGTCGATAATAATTAGCGAGTCCGATAAAGGCTTATACATCCTTCACATTCTTAGGTGTTAGCTAATCGCGTATTGATTCGATTTTCTTTAGGTCCATCCGAATCTCATTTAGGGTGATAATATGTCTGAGAAATTCCACTTTCTGAACGTAAAAGTGGCTCTTCGTAGGTTTAACGAGGAGTTTCGCATCTTATAGCGTTTAGAGTACCTTATGTACGTGATCCTTATGTTCTTTAAGGGTCTCCGAGAAGATTAGGATGTCATCTAGATACATAATAACGAAGATGTTTAAGTACTCTTATAATACCGTATTGATCATTCGCTAAAACGACGCTAAGGCATTAGTTAGGCTAAAAGGCATGACTAAGTACTCAAATAGTCCGAATTTAGTTCGAAAGGCTATCTTCCATTCGTCTCTAGGCTTAATGCGGATAAGATTGTAAGCGTCCTTTAGGTTAAGAGCCGTGAAGTACTTCTTATCATAGAGCCTATCTCGTAGTTTAGAGATAAGCGGTAATGGTGTTCAGTCCTTAATGGTAACATCATTAAGCTGCCGGTAGTCCATAACCAACCATAGCTTTCCATTCTTCTTTAGAACGAATATTATTAGGTATCCTACTTCCGATTTAGATGGCTAAATGTAGCCTTTAACGAGTTTATCATTTAGATATTCCCATAATGTGGTAAGTTACGTCTCGTTAAGGTTATAGATTTTATAGAACTTAGTTATAGCTCCGTCTTTAAGGCAGATTTCGTGGTCCTATTAACTATATTCCGACAGTCCTATATCGAGTTTTTCTTAGAATAGTTTAGCGTATTTATGATATTCCTTAGGGACGTTCTTCATTCTATCTTCGTTTTTTAAGGGCGTTTCTTTTTGTTAACTAAGTGTCTTATCGACGTGACTTAAGTGTCGTTTAAGGAGTGTAATTGTTTTCTTAACTCGTTTGTTGTGTTTCCGCGATTATTTATATCGTAGACTAGGTTATAGGCTCTTTTAAGTCGCTATTATGGCTATTATCGTTTCCTTTAACGTTATCGTCTAAACGGCTCGCTTATAGCTTCTTTATGAAGCTTCTATAAAGGCTAAGTCGTCACGAAATTTCGCTTCTTCTAGTCGCAAATGATCGTTACGCGCCGCGATGTCCATTTATCGTAGCTAGTTAGTGCGCCAATCGATCATAGGGTTACTTTCCTAAAGCTATAGGTGACTAAGTATTAGATCGTAGCTAAATAGGTTCATAACATCGAAACTAACTTACTTATAGTGTCCTTAGACAGACATATTAAGATAATCAGTCTCCATGTCGACTTTCCTACCATTATAGTTAAAGGCGTCGCCTTCGATATTACATAGCCTATAAGGCTTGACTTTCTAATGCCATAATAGCTAATAGTGGTTAACTATAGCTAGGGATATATAGTTTCCTATCGCACCACTATCTAATAGTGCTTATATGCGATATCCCTAAATCTAGACATTTAAGACCGTTTTCATGCCGCGATCTGCCTATATCGCGTAAAGGGTCCTTAGGGTGTTTAAGTCATTCTATAGCCCTTTCATAAATAACGCTAGTCGTTTTTTGCTTAGTTATTCTTATTTCCGTGTGTGTATTATTATGCGTTACTCGCTTCTTTAAGTTCTTCCTAGACTATAGCGAGTCTTAGGTTGTTTGTCTGTTTCGTCACGAAGTTAAAGTTTCTAGCCTGAAGGTAGTATATCTCATTTATATGTCTTTTTGGGTCTTCCTTCTTATTACATTCCTTATATAAGAAAAGCTCATAAAGGTAATGCTTAAGTGTCTTAGTTCCTAGGTTTGTTAGCTAATAGTACCGTTCTCTTAGATTAAGGTCCACTAGTCTTATGTTTCCGTATCCGTCGGAATCGTAAACACTTTCTTCGTCGTTATTCTCTAATGAGCTTTCGTGTACGTAAGTCATAAGGAGTTTCTTCCTAATCTCCTCCTATCGTTCCTTCTATCCTAATTGAGTTTCTTTATTCCGAAAGAAGTTAAATCCTTCGAAGTATAGGTTACTTATAGGGTCTAGGATATCGTCATAACGTAATAAGGCTTTTAGGACGCACTCCTAGCATTCGAGGATATGCTTTAGTACCTTCTTAGGATCCTACCTTCCTTTACGTTTCCGCTATAGCATCTCTATTTATGCTTACTTAAGTCGTTTGTATTATTCGTCGTCTTTACGATATCATTAAATTTCTTCTCGTCGTTTTTTATACCATTATTATACCTTATACGCTATATGCATCTCATAGTCCTCTCGTTCGTAGTTATATCTATCTTTAGGGTCGCTATCTAGGAGACAGACTTCTAGTAAGTTATATTGTAAGGCTATCACCTAAGCTTCTTCGCTACGGTACACGAAACGGAGGTACTTTACTTCTTCCTAAGTGTATAGTTAAGTGATTCTAATGTCTAGTAGTTATCGTGGAAATGTGTTATGTCGTCCTTTCTATTTGAGGTATATCTCATAATGGTGGTAGATATATAAGATCTATCCGATCTTTTCGTGGTCCTAATGTTTAAGTGCTAGTCGTTTATCATTACCGAATACCTATCGTGATGTAAGGTTTTTAAGGTTAAATAGTTATCGAATGTTATATATTAGAACGAACACAACTTGGCATCCTCCTTTTAGTATGAGATTTTACTTAGCGCTTACTACACACTTCCAGTCGTTTACAGTCATTTATGCGAACGGTATGAGATTCTCGTCCTACCATTCCCGGATTTCTTCTATTCCCATTAAATCGGTGGTTTCTCTTTCGTTATTTTCTTTCTTTATGTCTTAAAGCAATTAGGTTACTTATTGTTCCCATTCCTTAGCTTCGCTAGTCTCTATAGACCCATTAACTGAGTATTCTCCTTCATTCTCTTCAATTATGGTTCGTCTAAGCATAGCGACCGTTTAGGATGCCTTTAGTTACTTAGGATACCATCCCTTTACATCTTTATCGGACTTATAGATCAAACATACATTATCGTAACATACAGTCTATAAGAGTGAGGCGTGGGTGGTCCTAGTCAATTCGCCTATTCTTATGATTTTATATCCTAAGTGGGTTTTATTTACTAGTGTGTTGATTTGTCGTTTACTCTTCGGTATGGGGTTCCAATTCGCTTTCCCCTTCTTAGGTGACCGGCATTCTCATACGAAGTGTCCTTTCTTTCCGCAATTATGGCATGTGAGGTTCTTCTTATCTCGTTAAACTACGTCTAGTTCTATAGGTCTAGGGTTTGTTGAGTGAGCCCACGTAGTTCCTAATTGATTTCGCCTTTAGTTAGTTCCTCTTAGTTAGCGTTTCTTACCTTAGTTTGTAATGTACGGAATGAATCCGAATCCTTTATTACGTTTTTGCTATCGTTACGTATGTTATTGGTTATCAATTCGCATAGCTATAGCGATGTATTTAGTTAAGGTGTTTAGTTCTTCGTCTCGGTAGAGTTCGTCCTTAACTTCTTCCTTAAGTCCTTTATAAAAGGCTAACATTAAGGGTTCGTCGTCCTAATCTAAGCTTATAGTAATTTGTCTGAACGTAACTACGTAATTAGTCGCGGATCCTCGTTATCTAAGCGTTTTGAGTTTTTCGATAGCTTATCGTTACTTATTAACGGTTCTAAAAGCTTCCTTAATGGCTTCCTTAAAGTTGTCGAAGCTAACGAAGATATTCACTATTTCCTAGTCTTAGTCTCGCGGTTCGTTATTAAGGTAGTCCCGTAGGATTAGCTCGAACTAAGTGAGAGCGGTTCCTTTTAGGTAAGTTCCTATATGAAGGACCTTATTGGGGTCGTTCTTAAGTCTCTTAGGGTAGAACCGATGGTAAGCCTTAAGTTAAGTGAGGAATCCTTAGAGCGTTCCTAGAGTTCCGTTAAAGGAAGTTAGGTGCTATAGTTTAATGATCTCACCGATATCCTTAGTCTCCATCTAAGTGTAAGTTAGAGTGGTTCCGATGTTAAACGAGGTTAGGGTTAGGGTCATACTTAGAGCTATAGTGTGGGTGTCAAAATATTGCCTAAGGGTGACATAGTAGTCCACTAAATAAGAGCTATTAATGTGTGACGTTCAGGTCTAGCTATAGGACAGATAGAGGTCGGTTTATATTTAACAGAAAGACTAGGGTGTCGTCTAGGTAGGTTGGGTCACAGTCTAGTGCGAGACTTAGGAACTGAAGCAAGTTAAGCGTTAACTTCTGTATTGATAGCTAAGGAGCTGGAGTAGCTCTTACTGGAGGCGGTTTAAGACCGCGTCTATATACTTAAACGACGTATGTTGGAGCGTTGTGATCCCTTATGTGAGGCTCGTCGTGATCCCTCCTGGCTCACGGTGAGCCTATGTAGGAGCGTTACGAGCTTAATGGCCTTAGATGATTGGAGGAAAAAGGTGGGCCCCTCCGGGCACGTAAGGGCCGCATATCGGGTCGTAACATAAGATTAGGCAGCCTTAGGTTTCAAAGACGCCATAGAATTCGGATGAGGCTAGGTTGCAGTCAGAGCATATTAAGAGTCGCATCTCTACCTATAAGAATAGCTCTCTAACCTCTATGTTAGTTACCGTGAACCACTTTGCAAAGGGGGCAATAGCTATGATGCATTAGGTGGCTCTTCTACGCGCGGAGGTCTCATTACTCCGTATAGTAAATAAGGCGCTAAGTAAGCGCCGGAGAGCTAAAAAAACATGTGTACGGCTTGGTGGATCCCTTACTATATAAGATACGTAGGATCTATTAGATCAGAAGGATCTAGATGAGTAGATCAAGAAGGAAGAGCGTTAAAGTAATAGTCGTGGACGGGGGGCTCGTACGAAGGCTCGGTGCTATAGCAATTGTGGGGGGACTGGTCATAACATACGAACTTATTAGAATGCTTCAGAAGGGCTTAATGTATCTGATTTAGATGTAATTATAGTAGATAATTAGTTTTGTGATGGTAAATTAAAGGTTTTAGACGTATTGTAGGTGGAAGGCGGCCCGCTCGTGGGTGTGGCCCGCTCGTAGGTGAAACACGTTAATATCCCTTCCTCCATGGTGTGGGTTTCCTTGCCTTGAATGCAGGCACACCCCTGCCGCTCGGCCGTCGACTCAGGTTGCCAAGTTGTCGGCCCCAGCATGTCCCGTCTGCTCTGCTGGCGTCCAACCACGTCCTCGGACCCTGCTTCTCAATTCATCCATCGGATGACGCTGATTTACGGCGGAGACGATTGGTCCCGAGCCTCACCGGTCCCCCGCACCTAGCTGGCCAAACGATTGTGACCCTATCTTAGCCAGTGGACAGCACGCAACACCCGTGCGGTGCCACAAGGCAACCCGAGGCAGGTGGCATGTGCCCTGCTCGTTCCGCCGACTCATTACCGCACTGCTTGAGGCCAACGTCCAAAAGATTTGGAACCAAGACGAACTTGAGGCTCGAAGAAATCAAGTCGTGTGCGTGGACTTGTGGGCCGTCTTCTTGCGCACGCGACTCTGATGTGGCTACGAGCCGCGGCGCCGAGAGTGTCGAGGTTTACGGGTTTGACTGGCCGCTTGCTTATGCAGACGATAAGCACAACGATTATGTACGGCATGATTCGAGGTTGTATTTAACCAGATGCGACCCCGCCGACGGTGTATGCACACCTAAACCTGTTGTACTCAGTCTTGGGGTGTTCACGATTCGCTCGTTCAGCCCTGGAACCATCTACTTATGTTGCTTATATTGACACTAAAAGATCAGCTCCCATCTTCCCGAGTTGTCTTCTCGTGAGCTGGAAGCCATTGCCGACTGCGCAGAGACGAATCCTCCGACTTCCCCGGGCACGACCAGCCTTTGGCTCACCGTTGCCGAATTGGGAACCTTGGTTGTGGACCCGGTTTACTAGGGGGGATTCACTCGCACGCTTGCTCTATCATGCTAGGTACTAGCTTAGTACCGAGCACCACACATAGTATACCCATATCCTGGACGACTGACCAGCTTACCGACAACTGCGTTATGCGCACATACAGTTGTGGACATTATTTGTTCTGTATTGGTTCGGCGCTAATCAGCTTGCTTCTCGAACAAGGGGGACGACCCCGGCCAGATCTCATGAGGAAGGGTAGGACGGGGCCGTATGTCTGTCCGGCTGTCAGCAGATGCCGTCATGCCAACAACTGTTAACAACGGCTCAGACTATGCAAGTATGCATCGGGCGTTGCTACGCCTGCAGCTGCTGTGCCCCACCCTTCCCGACGACGACGACCCCTGCCCTCCCCGAGTCCTGGCTGGAGACTCGTTGCTTCGACTCCATGTCCAGGCCAGCAAGGCCAGCCGGCCAGGCCGGGCAAATCCCACTCGCAAAGGACGGACCCCTGCTCAACCTGGCCAGTGTATCCCTCAGACCGGTCAAATAGAATTCAGCACGGTGCCTCATCGGCCCTGCGACCGCAGCCTCACCGAGTTCTCTCTTTTCTCTGTCAGACCCGACCATCGTCGACGCTCCTACCTACTAGCGGCAACGGTGCTAGTCTAACGGTCGACACTGCCTGCCGACACTCGACGCACGCCTTCCGTACAGGGCGCCGACCTCGAGAGCCGCCAGACACGCAGTCTGACCCGTCGTATCCAGGGACGGTGTACCTTTTCCGCCCATAGCATACCTTACTAGTAGGTACAGGTTGGTAGCCGGCGGCGACAAGCACCCCAACCACCCGCGACGTGCGCCAACACATTGGGACTGCCAACGCTCCTGCACTTTGTAGCGATACTACCGCTCGCCACCCGCCCTCGTAAATCGAGGCAAGCCCGTTTGTACCTCATACTGCAAACCCTCGTCTCATTGCTTCCCGGGTCCTCTACCGGCCTCGCGCATCGTCGTTTGGCACCCCTCCTTCCCTCCCCGGAACTTCATCTGGCCCGCCCGAGTTGGAAACGAGCTCCTCCTTCTGCTCCTCCTCTTCCTCCTCCAGCCCCATGTGCTCTGGAGGCTGCACAGAAGAACGTCGAGTCCGTCCCCAGGCAATGGCTTTGGTGGCACGGTAGCCACCCACCCCCTCCCCTGCCTCCCGACTTTGCCTGCCTGCCCGTGGTTGTTTCGGCCTGCAAAGTACCCGCTTTGGATTTGCTTGTTTCTTTGGTATCCGCGATACTTCGCCGCTACCGGTGTCGGTACCCCGATCATTCCACCACGCTCCACGGCTCCGGTCCTTCACACCCTGTCTCACTACCGCCATCATGGTAAGTGCTCCTTTTCTTTACCTTAGTGCGGCTGGCGGCATCATGCACATGGCATCCCTGACCGATCTGCTCCCCAATATCTACATTCAACTTCATCGCCTGCCTGCCTGCCTGTATCATCATCCGCACACCCCCGTTTCTCCCTCTTTTCTCATCATCCCCATCCACACCCTCACGCCGCCTCGCCCTCGGGTCCATACCATCTCGAACCCCGTCAGTGCCTTGTCGAAGCGGTCCGTTGATCGTTTTACAGGAGCTCCACGAGCCTTTTGACCCCACCCGCCTGCGAGGTCCTTCGTGGAGCCGGGTATCAGCCTCCTCTTCTGTACCGTTGCAGCCCACAGCGTTCCCGCCACAGATTTCACACCTCGGTATAGACGCAAACTATTCTTCCTCTGGGTTCTTTCTGCCTTCCGGGCCAGGTTTTGAATCTTACAGCATCGCGTCGGGTGCTCAGCTCCCCTACAATGCCTACGAAGCGCCATCCCGAAAAAGAAGGAAACTAGATACATCATTTCCAATGTCTCCGGGGGATCAAAAGCCACCTCTATCAACTTCGGGTCAGCAAAATGGCCTTCTCGGCAAATCAGCTGGCGCAAATGACGATAAACGAACTCGCCGGAGTGCGGATCAGCTTATGCTGCCTACGAAGCCTGCCGGTGGCTCGCCACTAGCGAGGACAATGGCGGATCTGAGCTCATTGTTTTGTCCTTGTTGCGGGTTCGGCTGGAGCCAACCAGATGGTACGTACACTCTTTTCTGTCAAGAACCCTCCTCCAAATTCCCATCAAAATGTAGGCGGCGCATCAGTCCTCGGAACTAACCAAAGGCCCAAGGCTACCAGCCCATCCCAGAGACACCGCCAGTCTTGTATGGACCAGAAAAGCCGTACAGCACTGAGAAGCCGCCATCCATGCACCTCCTCCTCCCAGATTCGTGCGACTCGGGAACGTTAGGCCTGCAGCAGCAGAATTTTCTATGCAATAATCAATCGCCGGTAGAGTCACCGCCAACCCAGGCCGTGGCCTCACGGGATCAAACGGCGCTGTCGACATCGCCCGACAGCGGACCAAGTCCTACAACTATCGGGTACTACTCGGACCGGGATGTCAAGAGAGAATCACGCCTTTTACCCGATAACTCGTCATTTCTACCAGACCAAAGGTTGGACAATAATTCGCCACCTGACCAGTATTCGTTGGGGTTCCTGGGAACATCCGGATCATCGTCCTTGTACCTCCACGATGGGGGGTCCTCCTCAATACCCCAACTTCATCACTACACTGCCGTACCTTCGCACCCCGCCGCCCACGGGCACTTCACAGATGTACGCAACGAGATTCCACGGCAGAACCAGCAGTCAAACTTTGACATTTTGCAACCCAATCAAAGAGGTGGAAAACGAGGGCCGTTCAAGGACCCAAACCTGCGCGAGCAGACGGCACAAACCAGGAGAATTGGGTCATGTATCAGATGCAGGATGCAGCGCATACGGGTGGGTACCCTTTCTCTAGCCTCCAACTCGATCTTTTCTTCCGTGTGTAACATTGGGTGGAGCACAGTAGTCGCTAACCACGGGCCTCTTAGTGCGAGCATAACTCTGATGACCCGGCGGGCCCTTGCCTGACCTGCAAGAAGGTGGCCAATACGAAGGCCGGCCGTTTTCCGTGCCTGAGGTACAAGATCAGCGACGTGAGGCTGAACAAGCCCGGCCAGGTCCCTGGTTTCGAATGGACGAAACGGTGGGCCAATAGTGTTTCGGATCCCATCCAGAAATGGGCGTCCTCTGAGATCAAGGTTATCCGTGTCTCTGAGAGCTACTCTGATCGGTATCTCGAACTTCGCGTCCGGCAGTTTCTCCCCCAAGAAGGCGACAAACTGGAGAGAACCTGGGTCCACGGCGGCTCCAGGAAGTCCGTTTCGATCCCTCCCTACGCACTAGTCGACATTGAGGAAGGCAAGAAGGCCTACACATCGCACATTCACGAGTCTATGAACCAGGTTTTCAGTAATGTTCTGGGTCGCCCGGGAGGATTGTTGTATAGGACGTACCAGCAAACCCTCCAATGTTGCAAGGACCGGTCGACGCCGATGGAATCATTAGCATTGTTGCGTGACACATTCCGGCTGTGGATGGCCATACGCTTTTCGACAAAGTCATGTTTCATCGTCGGGGAGGAGACGTTGGGTATGCCCAAGGACATCCTCGACGAGACAAGTCCGAACCCCAACAAGATCCCGTTGCCCCCCGTGCTAGGAGCGCAGCTGGATCTCATCCTCATCCACCACATCCAGGCTAAATTACGACGACAAGTCCTAGAGAGGCTGGAGAAGATGGTGTCGAAACGGAAACACAACACGTGGATGGTGACCTATCTCGTCACCTTTGTCCTGCTCCATAACACAGCCTTGATCACAGCGCACGATGCAAGTTATGCACGCAAGCACGGGATGGGCGTAAGTTTGGCTAAATCAGTTCTCCCCCCCCCCCCCNGTTTTTTTTTTTTTTTTTTTTTTTTCCAGAAAAACCAACCCCTCGGACTTTGGCGTGGTGGTGACAGGTGGCTAACGTACGTCCGACCCCTTACAGCGCCGATTTGCTCGAGAAGACAAGGTCCGGGAGTACCATCTCGGTAAGCCCCTTCTCATCCTAGCTCTGCCGGCAGCTAGTTTCCGATAAATTATGGGGCTGACGAAGAGAAACAGGGGCCAACATTCTGCTCGCGCATTTCCACTACTGCAACAAGGGCGTCCACCCTTTCTCGGACGAATGCAAGGACCAAGACCTGCGGAACCTCGCAGGCCTCGAGGAGGACCAGATCCAATTCATCCACGCGACAAGGGCCTATGTGCGACGCCACAGTAAGTGACACTGCCAGATGGCCCACTGGGGCTACCGGATCCCCGGAACAGCGCTAATGTGTCCGTTGCATGGTGCAGAAAGGTACTGGGACGATCTCCGTGCTAGGGGTGATTACGAGCATGATTACTTTTTCGTGAGCCAGCTATTTGAGGAAAACTGGCAACCCCGGTCGACCATCTGATTGGGCGCTTGGATAATGACAACGCGTGGTAGCGTGGGGAGATTGAAACAAGAGGCTGGCTGCAGAAGAAGCAAGCGCAAGGAGCCTAATAAGGAGACGGCCGGGCGAGGACAGATGTCGGGTTCGAAGTGTTTTGTTTGAGCCCATGGGCGAGGGCAACCTTCCGTCACCGCTACTGCAATAAGAATGACCGAATGATTCCGAGACCGTGTCATTTGGACGCGCGAGGGACAGCGAGCGGGACCCCGCAAGCGAGTCCCGTCCCGTGAGGTGCACAGCCAGCCATTTTGCTAACAACGCTGGCCTGGGGTGGGGAGGGTAAAGGGGCGGGCGATTCGTGAGTGAGTACCGACCGGTACAGGTGCGCAGCAAGCCAGTTTGTCGGTGTGTTTGTGCAGCGTGCCGTCGCAAGCAGGGTGCCGTTGATAGGGCAACAATTGGGAAATGATTCTCCTCCATTTGTCGTCTTTCTTTCCCGGCGCGTGCGAGAGGGAGTCGTGGTCGTAACTTCTGCCGTTGAAAAAGGCCTAGAATGGCACTCGCGGTGGCCATGGTCAGCTCTGCCGAGGAACCATGCATACACAAGCCGACGGAGAATAAAGCAAAGAGAATGGTCGTTATTATTAACCCTGCGGCTCCCTCTCTCTTTCTCTCTTCGCCCTGACAGCTTGACAGGTCAAGGGGCGCAAGGCTGTGTAACCTGGAGATTTGGTTGATTCATGGGCTTCTCGGGTCTCCACACCCATGCAGCGACCATTGATTGATTGCCAATGTATTCTCCGGCCCACCCGCCTGTGCATAGGCGCAACATCCCCGGAGCCAAGGGGGGGTGAGGGGAGTGCGGCCTCCTTTCCGCTGCAGACAGGCCATGGCTGGGCTGGCGGTTGACCACTCGTCTCGCAGCCCTTGTCCCAAACCGGGCGAGGGCGTCGGGCCCCGGGTGCGTGGTTGTTTCCTTTTTCTTCCCACCGAAATGCGGCCACAGTGCACGATACGATGGCTCATCAGCCAAAGAAGGAACCTATGGGCGATGGTGAATCGCGAACAGACATGTCCTCGAAGCCATGGTCCGTCAGTGCTCTGCCGTCCCGTTGCTTTGCGGTCGTACCTGCAGCGAGAGTCCGTCAATGTCGCCAGCCACAGGGCGGGACGCGAAGACTTTTGTTTGACAAGGGGAAAGGAGAGGAAAAAAAAAAAAGCCTTGTCGTCTCGCAAAGCACCCGAGGAAACTATTCACGGTGAGGTAAGGTCCTATATCAGGTTGTTCGTCGCTCTCTCATGTTTGCTCTCTTTCCATGTCGAATGCTCAAACTGACTCTGTCCAAGGCCGGGAGTTGTTGAATTCGAAGACGGTCTTCAGTATCGATCCCATTTCTACTCAGCAGCCGACCCAGGCCGCAGAGTCTCCTCGACGACTCTTCATATCACTGTCCGACGTCGATTGTCCATTCTAATAGAGCAAGGCCCACCCAGGCGTGGTCGGAATGGCATCATGCAAAGCTCACTCGGCGCCCGCGGCCGTTCTCGTCGGCAACCTCCCTGCTCCTCTAGCGGAGCCGGCGGGTCTTCCGGAAGGCTTCCCCCAGACAGCAGATTCGCCACTGGCATGGATAGGCGCACAGTTTTCCAAGGAGGACGAGTATATCCTCCAGCTTGGCCAAGAAGACATTCGCGAAGTCGAGGCAGCTCTCGATCAGTTCAAAGGTATGCAACCAACCCCCCCCCAGCCCATACCCGAGCAGCCAAATATGTAGGTCTCGTCACGCGCTGACCTAAAGGGAACAGCACTAGGACTCGATGGGGATCTTGTGTCCCGAAATAACTTCCCACTTCCCCAATTAGGCCAGAAGCTTGAGCGGGTCCGCCAAGACATCCACAAAGGGAGGGGTTTCGGGGTCATCCGCGGCCTGGACCCGCACAAGTACTCGGTCGAGGACCTCACCATGCTCTATCTCGGCATCCAGTCGTATATTGCGAATCGGCATGGTCGCCAGGACCGCAAAGGGAACATGTTGGGTACGTTCTTGAAGCTCCCAAATTCCGGTCGTGATCAAGGTCAAAGCTGAGATCCGAATCAGTGCATATCGTGGCGGACAAGTCGTCCAGCCTAACAGCAGGACACCACCGTCACTCGACGGCACCGATCGTGAGTCGCGCATCCCCTGCTGCATGTCGACACATGACACTAAATCAGAGGCAGACTTTCCACAACGAAGAGGCGGGTGACGTCGTGAGTTGGTTGACAAGGAGCACAGCCGCTTCTGGTGGCAGATGCATCATTGCGTCCTGTCACACAGTCTACAACGTCCTGGCAAATGAACGTCCAGACCTTGTACGAGCCCTGGCTGGCTCCGATTGGCCTTTTTTCATGTGAGTCAAGCGTAGGTGTTCGTGGTAGAGAATGGAGGGGCGCGATGTGGCTAACGTCTTCCCGTCGCCAGACCGCGGTTCCAGTGTCGACCAGTGCTCTTCAACCACGATGGCCGGATCATCATGAACTTTGGCCGGACACCATTGATCGGAAATCCCACCCACCCGCGGCCGGATCATCTGCCCAGTCTCAGCCCCCGACAGCTCATGGCCCTGGATGCAGTCGAGAAGGTTGCGAGGGCGACAGAGCTGGAGATTGTGACGAAAGCAGGAGACATCCACTTCATCAACAACCTGGCCATTCTCCACCGGCGCGAAGGCTTTATCAACGGTGCATCGGCGAACGAACGGCGCCATCTGGTGCGTATGCGAGTCCGAGATGACGAGCTCGGCTGGGCGATCCCCGAGGACCTCCGGGACGAATGGTCCGAGGCGTTTGAGACAAAGAAGAGCAAGGTCTGGCATCTCGAACCCATGCCGAGCGGCTACTTTCCCCTCAGGAAGCAACCAAACTGAGTTTAAAAGTGGCGGCGCACCTTGGTGGGAGACCAATGGACGATACCTGCCGCTTGAGGCGGTCTAACATGGCTGAGGTGTGGGGCGGAGAGCAAGCGGAATCGATTTGAGCGTCGAATGGGCGCCTATCTTGAATCGGGGAGGACTGCATAGGAGACGGCAAGGGCTTCATTATGGGTTTCAAGTGTGTCTGCATTTCCTGTTGGTGTTTGGCTGGAAAAAGTGTGTGTGTATATGGCTCTCATACATCACAGGCGCGTGATGAAGGTTTTGCAGGGGGTCCTTTCTTGTCGCGGGATAGATTGTCTGTCTTCATTGGGAAAAGCTAGAAAGCTCGCGAGAGCCGTCGGGGTTGACCACGGGGGGTCTCCCTTCGCAGTTGAGTGCCGAATAGGTACCAGTGTAATGTGGTCGAGTGCTCCCAGTTCAAGAAGCCGTCGTGCCAGCATGTTTGGTGTCCGGGCGAACTAGCCTCGAGGCGGCACGGGATTAGCGTGGTGTTGGTTGTTGTTGGTTGGTGTTGTTATCGGCTCCGAGCAAAGCTGTGCTGCAGCTGCGTCCCGAGACGGTTAGAGGTCCTCGCCAACCAAGTGGACCACTAATGCAGGCCTGTGAACTACAGGACAACTCCGCCAGTACGGGTCATTTTCACGTTTGCTGCGCAGCCTGCGCCTGCCGGAAAGTCTCCTGTGACGACTGGGTCATGTTCGAGGTGCCAATGGCCGTGGTGCTTGGTGCCGGCCGTCCTCGGATCCTGGGACGCAAGCCCCCAGCAGCTCGTTGCAACTGAACCCGTGCTGTGGCCGGGTGGCTGCAGCTTCGCCGTCGCTGAAGGTTCACCTCGGCCAGGGGTGGTTGGGGTGGGGGGGGTGGTGTGGGTTTGATGCGATCGGCGAGAGCCAGCGAGCACCAGAAACCCCTATCTGTGTACGCCGTACCAGTTAGAGGCACAAGGCCGTGGAACAGAAACACCTATGATACCACCTATCCTCATCAGCACCGAACGGGTATGCAAAGATGCCAAGAATGTTCTGAGTTCTGACTGTGATCTGAACTGTCGACGTGCATACTGCAACCCTGCTGCTGCTGCTGCTGCTGCTGCTGCTGCTGCATGGCGCCGCCAAAGACTCCAGGCGCTACCATCCCAAGCTAGTATAGTAGATGGAGCCTAGGGATGCGGTTTGGTGCGGTGCACGACACAGTACGGAGTACAGACATGGCGGCTTCGGTGTGGTAGGTGGTGATTGATACTGTAACAGATAGAAGTGCCCCAGAGAGGCGAATGCAGCGAGAGCATCTGAACAACCTGACGGGGCTTCAGGAAAAGGCTCCGTGAGCGGTGAGCGGTGATCGGTGATCAGTGATCGGTTCGCGGTGCCATGCCGTCTGTGGACCGCTGAAGACTGTCGTTGCTTTGTTGAAATCGAAACCGCAACGGCGGCGGTTGGCTAAGAAGGAGTTGAGATTAAGTTGAACGTCAAAAAGCCAGGGGTGTCATGGATTTGGGGCAGCTGAGGCTGTACAGTGCGTAATATCAATAGGACGTGAGATTCTAGCCTCATGAACACTGTGTGGAGAACTTTACTGACTTGGCAACCTCCTGAGGTAGCTCCTTCCCTTGCACTGCGCATCTCACCAATTGTACTCGTACTCACCTCACGGCAGGGTCGACCCAGGGACATCGATCCGATCCATGGAACCTGCAGCACGCATCGACATTTGCATCGATATTGGCATCGACATTGGTACCGACATTCGCATCGGTATCGGCATCGGCACCAGCGTCGCTCCGGTTCCCTGTGCCTGCTCCGGGATAAGGTGCATTGTGCCTGCCGGTGGTGGTTTTGTGGCTCATTGAGCACCGTGCGGCCACGTATCGTACCAAGATTACCTCCCCCTTACCATGGCTGTTGCATCGTCATCTTCGGGGTCCGGCACCAGCGTGCCCATCGCACGCCTCAACTCGTCGCAGTATCAGCCTCTCGACGAGGCTACCGAGAGCGACGATGGCAATGGCAACGACACCGAGTTGGGCAAAGATCCTCGGCAACCTCTCGTCCGCCCACGCCAGGACACGCGGTTCCGAAACGCCACCTACGTCCTGAGCGTGCTCCTGATTATCCTCCTGGCCTCCAACCTTTACACCGCCCTCCCCTATTCCTTCCACAGCGGCCGTGGCCAGCTCGGCTCCGGATCCGACAACTGCCCCGGCTCCAGGCCCCCGCCACCTCAGTACTTCCGCACATCCCCGGCGCTGTGGGCTGGCCCCACAGCCACCGGACCGCCGGCCTTCCTGGCCCAGACGAGGGTCTTTGATCCTGCCGCTACCTATGTCCCCAATGAGCCCCTCCAGACATCCATCCCCATCGAGGGGAGGAAGTCTGAGAATGACAGCAGCATCTTCAAGATGATGGGGCACCTAACCCCCTACTCGCCCGCCCCAGGCTGGGGTGTCGACGAGTACCCCTTGCCTGAGGGCGCCGAGATAGTCCAGGTCCAGATGCTGTCACGCCATGGCGCCCGCTACCCGACTGGCAACGCCAACGTCATGAAGCTCGGTGACCGTATCGCTGACGCCGGCGAGGGCTTCGAACCCCACGGCGACCTGTCCTTCCTCAAGAACTGGAAGTATCAGCTTGGCGCTGAAGTTCTTGTTCCCAAGGGCAGACAAGAGTTGTATGAATCCGGTAGGTTCTTTTCTAGGGACCTCAGCCACTGATGCCCATGACTCATGGAGTAACTGCCAGGCGTTCTGCACAACTACATGTACGGGAAGCTCTACAATCCCGAGAGCAAGATCGTTATTCGCACCACAGTAAGTGTGGCCATCCACGATGACGGTGGGAGACCCTTCCCTGTTATCTTTCTAATCAGGAGACAGACCCAGGACCGCATGCTCCGGTCGGCCGAGAACTGGGCTGCGGGATTCTTTGGGCTTGACTGGTAGGTGCCACTGCAATCTTCAACTTCCTGCTGGACCCACGAGGCTGAGAGAACAGGACGAACAACGTCACGATCGAGGTCATCATCGAAGAGCACGGGTTCAACAACTCTCTCGCTGGTGGTCTGAATTGCCCCAATACATGGGGCAAATCGACTGGTCCGGACGCCCAGGCGACTTGGACCAACGTATATCTTCAAGATGGTAGAAATCTCCACCTCCTTCCCTGATATTCCCCGCAAACGTGCGCCCCAGCCTATGCTAACCCACTTGCAGCACTGTCGAGATTCCAGTCCATGACGGATGGGTTTGACTGGACCATCGAAGATGTTTACGCTGCCCAGAGCATGTGCCCGTACGAGACCGTGGCGTACGGCTCCAGCAATTTCTGCGAGCTATTCACGTACGAGGAATGGCAAGGCTTTGGCTACTCCATCGACTTGTGGTTCGCCGGCGGCAGCACCTTTCATAGCCCTACAGGCGTACGTCCCCGATATCGCATTGCTGGATCCCATTGCTTGGGGATTTACTGACGAGACCGCCTTTCCGTAGAGAGCTGTGGGGATTGGCTACCAACAAGAAGTAATGGCGCGGCTGAAGAACCACACCCTCGGGTACTCGCATTCCCAGATCAACACCACGTTGGATAGCAGCACCGAGACTTTTCCCCTCAATCAGAGCCTGTATTTTGATTTCTCTCACGACACCAACATTGCCTCGGTCCTGACGGCATTTGGGCTTCGGCAGTTCGCAGAGGACCTTCCTGCGGACAGGTATCCTGGCGATCACGCCCTCACCATTGCCCACGTCACTCCCTTCGGCGCCCGTCTCGACATTGAGGTCATCAAGGCACCGAAGCCGGTGTCGCCGGACCGCGAGGGCTATCTGGATGGTGGAGAGACAAAGTACATTCACTTTGTCCTTAACCAGCGCACCCTCCCGCTGGGAAAGAGCTTCCCGGAGTGCGGCGCCGATCGCAAGGACGGCTGGTGTGAGTTCGACACGTTCCTCAAGATCCAGGAGGGCATGGCGGATCTGGCTCAGTACGACTTTGCCTGTTTCGGGGATTATCCATCAAAACCCTATGGCGAGGTCAAGGACGGCGCGCCAAACTGAGACTTGTATAATAACATAGACGGGCTGTGGTTGCCTTTTTTTTTTTTTCTGTGGCATGTGAATTTCGGATAGAGGCGTTCGGCACAGGGACATCGAGAGACGAAATTATTTCTAGGGCTGCGACACGGATTGTATCTATACCTAGTAATATGTCCTAATAGAACTAGCTAAAGCTCGGATATCCATTGCTGGCCATCTCTTTTCCTACAGGCTCCCGTAATATGTTCAGGGGGGCCCTAACTGGACCAGAACGCAATTCAGTGCTACCTTTGATGGCGGTAGTCCAGGTAGACAGTTGATACAAGAATACCCCTAACAGCATCGGTGTAGTGCCAACAAAACATGGTTCTTAGATTCATCAACTCAGGGGGACATCATCATTATTGTGAACATTTAATTTTTATTTTTTTTTTCTTCATGTTTGAAACTCACTTCTTTCTCATCTTTATACCGCCCGCACCCGCTGCTCTGGATTTTTTTTTGGGTCAGTCACCCCAATCTTTGCTGCAAGCCATTGTAGGCTGGGTATTCTTCGACTCTTCCCTCGGATCAAAATAAAGAAATCGAAACCTTCGCCATTGAACTCCTGCGCCTGCTCCTGCTCCTTTTGGGTTGGACCCTCAAGATCCCCAAGTTGTTATCGATGCGCGCCCGAAGAGAGAAAGGAAAAAAAAAACCAAAATGGTGAAATGTTGCGAGACAATGGCTGGAGATAACGTCTGGGAAAACAGGCCGGAGATAAGCCAGATCAAGCCTGCTTCTCATTCAAAGTGGGAACAGCTGGCTGAGGCTGCTCCTGTTGCCGGACGACCGGAGGAGCATGCTCAGCCTTCTCGACGTCAACGTCACCACCAGCGGAGCTAGGCGGCGACGTGGCCATGCTGGCGTGCTCGCGGATACCATGCTGGGGCTCGAGCACATCGCCGTCCTCGGCAGGCTCGCCGCGGTGGGGATTCCAGGCGAGAAAGTCGCGGCGGACCTCGACGTAGTCGTAGGAGAACTCGCCGTGCTGGTCGTCGTCCATGCCGAATAGCTCGGCCTCCTCGGAGGCACGGAGCTTGAGGCCGGGGATGAGGTCGATGATCTTGGCGATGGCGGCGGACATGACGAAGGCGTAGGCGGAGGAGGCGACGATTACGGCGACCTGCCAGCCGAGGACGACGTAGTTGCCGTCCATGAAGCCGCCGACGGCGCCCGTGTTGACACCGTCGAGGCCAATGATGCCGCCGGTGGCGAAGAAGGCGTTGAAGAGGAGGCCGACGATGCCGCCGATGCCGTGCTCGGCGAAGACGTCGAGGGAGTCGTCAATGCCGATGAGGAACTTGACTGTGAGAGGGGGGGGGTGTTAGTCTTTTTGGGCTTTACTGTGAATCATCCCCCCAAGGTAAACGTACTCTTAGTGCCAAAGTTACAGGCCACGCCCGAGACGACGCCGAGAATGATGCTGGCCCAGGGGTCGATAAAGCCAGAGGCGGGCGTGGCCGCGACGAGACCGGAGATGGTACCAGAGCACCATCCGACCATGGACCACTTCTTAGCAAGGCGGTAGTCGAGGAGGCACCAGGTCGTGGCGGCGAACATGGCAGTGAGGCAAGAGTTCCAGCAGGCCATGGCGGCGCGCAGGTTCGCACCGAAGGAAGAGCCGCCATTGAATCCGAGCCAGCCGAACCACAGGAAGATGGTGCCGAGGGTGATGAGGGAGATGTTGTGGGGGCGAAAGTTCATCATCATCTTCTCGTTACGGCGGCCGAGGACCCAGGAGTACGCGAGGGCGGACATGCCCGAGCCGATCTCGACGGGGACGCCTCCGGCGTAGTCGAGGACGCCGTGCTGGAAGCCCCAGCCGTTGGCGTCCCAGACCCAGTAGGCGAGCGGGCAGTAGACGAGGGTGGCCCAGAAGAAGACGAAGACCATGGCGGGGATGACGCGGCCGCGCTCGGCGACGGCGCCGATGGTCAGGGCGGCGGTGACCCCGCAGAACATCATCTGGTAGAAGGAGTAGAGCAGGGCGGGGACGAGGGGCGAGCCGGCCGAGGGGGCGCCCCAGACCTTCATGAGGCCAAAGTGGCGCAGGTCGCCGATGAAGTGGTTGTTGGAGGTCTGGCTGAAGGCGAGCGAGTAGCCCCAGAAGTACCACTGGAAGACGACGACGCTGAACGAGGTCATGACCACCCAGAGCATGGACAGGGCCGACTTTCTGCGGGCGAGGCCGGAGTAGAGGAAGGCGATGCCAGGGATCATCATGAGCACCAGGCAGGAGCTGACGAGGATGTAGGCCTGATCACCGGATTGGTACCACTGGTTGAGGTTCTCGACATCTGGCGGTGGTGGGAGAAGAACCCCGGTTAGTCTCAACCAGGTCTCTCTGGGTAAGATGTATATGGGAGGATGGGGGTGGTGTCGGCCGTACGAGAGTTTCCGCCAAAGTCCTCATCCGTCCCATTGAAGGGAGTCGGTTCCCCGACGTGTGAATAAGACATGGTCGTCGATGAGCCGGGTATCACGTCGCGAGGTCGAATGAAGGGGGGGGGGAAGGGGGGGAATATCGATGTCGGAAGGATGTCTCTGGGACGAAGAAGAGTAGATGCTGCCTCGTATCGGATGGGGGAGGAATGATCAGTCAGACAGGTCGAGGATAAGGAGGCAATCCTTCGGTTATCAGGGGAGTCCACGACCAAGTTCGAGTGAGACCCGGAACCCAAAGAAAATCATATACAGAAAATGAGATATGGAGGTTCCAAGACGTCGATCCGGGGGTCAGCGAGGATCCGAGTCTAAATATCTCATGGCACTGCCAGTCGCTTCCATTTCGCCATATCCATGGTAGTATAGATCAAGATAGGGTCCCATCCCCATCTTGCTGTGGCAGAAACGGCCAAGTAAGAAGCACAAGAGCTATCTTGATAAGAGTGAACCAGGCAGAGAGGCTTCTGAAGCCCTGCCATCTTGCTGAACGCTGGAGACACGGAGGGGGTGTGGGTGTGGGTGTGGGAAACGCCTCCCCAGGTACCGGGAGCGTACCTCTGGCCGACGGGACCCATGGAGTGAGCGGCCCGTATGAGATATCGGAGGTACTCGTGGATTTACCGGGTCAGCCCAGAGGCTCGGGGAGGGCAGTCCCCACAGGCGTCCCGTTAGCAACGCTGGGAGATGCCTTTTTCGATGACAGTAAGAATTGACTCGACAGTCTGTGTTTCGTCCGCCCACCCGGCGGGGGCCCCCCAATCCGTGGACGCGCGTGGGCTTGAAAGCGGACGAAAGATGAATATGTAAAACGTGGGCCTACCCGGAGTCCGGGGTCCGTTCTGATCCGTCTGCTCTCACAGGTCCAAGCGTGGGGTGTGAGAATGAGCAGGTAATGCTGATGATGCTCAGCTTTTCCCAAGCATGAACCCATCTTCTTCCTGCATTGTGAACTAGATTTGGGGTTGCAGCAGCCCATCATTGGCCATCCCGGAGGGAGGACATCATTCCAGACATTGTTCTTGTGTGTTCCTAGGTGTTGAGGCGCGGGCGAGGTGAGCAGCCTGTGTGTAAGTAAGGCGCGTGAACTTTGTGTGGGCACAGGTGCGCAAGACCCTTCGACGCACGACGAGGCTTGCATGCGGCAGTTCACGGGTTTTCGCGACATTACCCATAGTGTGACGCGCGCCACGAGTCAAGAAGCCGCAATGAGCGCCCAGTCGCACAATTTCTCTCCCCAAATAAATGAGGTACCGTAAATAGCAAGGGAGAAATGAGCAGCAGCAGCAGTCGTCGGCCCAGTTACACGGTCACCTATTTTCTGTACGAGTGAGCATGAAAATCAACCACAACGAAGGCATCTCCAAAATTAGTGTTTTTTTTATCTCGCTTTCTTCTCTTACATGGCGCACACCCCCCCCCCCCCCCCCCCCCCCCCCCCCCCCCCCCCCCCNCCCCCCCCCCTCTGGGCCCCGGCAGATGCAGAGATATACTCCAAGTGACGCGCCATGCAACGATTGCGATGCTGCGCGGCGAAAGTCGGAAGTGAATCCGCCATCCGGGAGGCCTCAGCAAGGGGGTTCAGAGCTGGCCGTCGAGATACGCCGGGATAGTACTACGTTAGCAGGTACCTAGGTACGTGCGTACCTACAGTAAGTATGTATTCGTATCTCCGGCATTCGGTCTGTACCCGTAGATGGTGGACATTTGCCGTCATTGTAAATCGATCATGTCATGACCGCGGACGAAGTCGTTGAGGCTCAAAGCTGATAACGGGAGGAGACGCCAGTGATTGGTCAATCGTGGCCAGATTGGACCAAAACAGGGCTCATACGGCAACGTAAAGAAACAGTGGGGGGGGGCAAGGGTCGCATAGACGACGTCAGAGGACAAGATTCAGCGATGGGCGATTGAAAGATTGTTTGACAGACAGTGTTGTGTCAAGGAGGAGGAACGGGAGAGAATGGGAAATCTCGCGCGAGCCCCACAGATGATGTATCAATTGAAATTGGTCACAAGTCTAGTCACAGCCAAACAGAAGTCACCTCCTGATCCGAAGATGGACCGTCCACCCAATTACATGACTGCATTCTGCCAGGGCGGTGTTTAAGCCCTCGACGGATTCAATTATATGTAAACCGACCTCGGGAACTATTAAGGCCACTAATTAGTGCACCCTCTGCAAGTTGCGAGTGCCAGCCAGAGGGGATGTGTTAGATGCATATGCGGTCAGACGTTGTGATGGACAAATCTAGCCCTTTATAAAACATTTGACAGCACGACATTCCAAGTTGTCAGTCAAGTTTCTCATGTAGGTACTTTATCTAGTTTGGCGTCTGGCGGGTAGATGCAATGACATACCAGATCTCTCTCTCTTGTCCCGACTAGCTGCTTTTGGTAATTAAAACGACCTCGAACCGCAACACATCCGTACCGGGCAGAAAGAACTAAATAGCGCGCGCAGGAGTGACCTCACATGAAGAAAGCTCCATGGTTGGTTCCATGCCTATATTTGATTTTCCAGGCGCCATCTCATAAAGTTTACGCTCATTTCGATGCCACAAGTGGCCGGATGGGCGATTAATACAACTCCGTGAGTCCGTGTAATGTACCGGTTGCTGGCGCACCGGCGGTCTCGGGGGGGGGCCCTTGTGGGGCGCCGGCGGAGGGAGCACGAACATCACCGATCGGCGCCGTCTGTACGGGGTGGGTCACGCCCGTTTGCTCCGACTACCTACAGTAGCCTCGCTACGGCCGGACCCTTCCGCTCGAGTGCTACAAAACACACATCAATTTTCACTGGTTCCATCATTTCAACCATGCCTGCTAAAGCACCACCGTTCGCTTGCCACGGGAGGGTATCAATGCCTAGTACGGATGTAAACCAAAACACCTCCAAACCTGCACCCCGTCCCCTCAACTCCCAACGCCGAAACAACCCAGACCATCTGGTGCGGTGGCAAGCCTGCCTCAACTCCAAGGCCCTTAATCCTGACACCGATTCAAAAGAAGCAGAGCTTCTTCCCCTCCCCGACCCTCGACATCTCGTAGGACAGAATCAGGTGATTGCGGTAGTGCAGCATAATTCTGTACCTCCGCGGCAGGAGCGCTGATCCTCGGCCGTCCTGGCCGGACCCGTCCCCGACCTGAGGCACGCGGCCGACAGCGACACCGAACAGCGGCCGAACCTGATCCCGCGGTCGATGGAGTGCCTCATCTGATTCTCTCGGTAAGACACACTCGATCCTTATACCGCGATCCCATTTCCATCCAGTACTCAGGTAAGGCTCTGGTGTACGAAGTCGGGTCAGGGTCGCAATCATGACCCGTCCTGTCGGCGACCCCAGAATCACCACGCTCAGCTCGGGGATATGGGCCAGCATGCTCAGTCTGCTGGTGGCGTGAAAGAACGGTCTGGTGAGGGACTCGCAACATATCGCATTCGAGCAGAAGACGCCGATTTCCCGCAAGTCCTGCACCTTGTCCTGTGAAAGGTGCACCATCTCAAAATCTTTTTCGTATGTGCGAAGCAGGCGATACTCGCGAGCTAGCCGGTCCGACCCCTCTCCACGCCTCGCCCTAACGTCCTCCCTCATACGGCGGAGTGCAGTGCAGTACCGTACTCTGGCTGGTGTACCCGCGGGTGCTTGCTCAGTTTGTCCATTATGAGGGTAATATATCATGTTGAGGAGCGGATCGGCCGTACACGAACTAGCTTCGGACGGCTCTGCTTTGACCTCTCTCGGTGGTTCAGTTTCTGCCTTTGGTGCGCCACCGTAGTGCCAAGTGAGTTGTGCCTCGAATCCATTGAATGCCTCGTTCATAATTTCAACAGCCTCCGCAAGGTTTGTAAACGTTTCCTGGAATGGGACGGCAAGTAAGGCCGGGTTGTGGGGAGGCGGCGGGGGATTATTCATAAGCGGGTTCGGAGCTGCCGGAGCTGCACCGCCCTCGGTTCCGGCAGGAGGGGCGTCAGTCGTGGCTTCATCAACGTTGTCATTATCCTGTGCGTCGTCCTCAGCCGAGTCCATGTCTTGGTCTTCCTCTTCGTCTTCTTCCGACTCCTCGTCTAGCCAGCCTAGTAGATCTTCTGAATCCTCGTCTTCCGCTTCCTCTCCTGTCGCCTGCTCCGGCCCATCCTCGTCGTCGTTATCGAGGCCCGCAACGTTGGCGACAACGGCGAAGCGGGGGTGTACTTGACTCCGAGCGGACCTGGATGGCCGGCAAGGATTATCCTTGAGAGCTTCGAGGCCAGGTGAAAGGTCAACTCTCAGGGTAGCCATTGCAAGCTCATGGTTAGGGGGCCCGACCGGGACCGGCATTGGCTGCTTGAAGTCATAGACATGAGCCGCCGCTCCCAGCAGCTCCTCGACTGTATCGACCGCCATGAAGTGGCTGTCTCGGAGACCGAGGACACCCCAGCCTCTGGAATAATACATGTCAGCCACCCGGCGTTGTCGAGTTCAGACCACTCTCAGAATACGCACCTGGAGGGTTGCTGGACGAATTCTTGGCTGATAAAATCGGAATCGCCATTGCGCGGGATCCATGTCACAGCCTGGTGTGGTTTCCAAATCTCGGCAATCCACAGTGAACCATTGATGTCAACCGCACAGACATTCTCGGCAAGTCCTTCGTCGTTCTCCAGGAAGCAAACGTTGGGCAGGTTACTAGCACGTCTGGGGAGCTTTATGACGATCCTCCAGTTCCGACGGCGCTGCCTAACCCAAGCTTCCACGTCATCTTTAGGTTCTCTCTGTCGCTCCTCTTGAGCCTTAGATGACTGCGTCGGAGCCACTGCAAAGGCAAAGACGGTCACTTCCGCCCGATTAGTGGTCACCGCAATGAGTTGGGACTTTGGGTGGATGGCAAGGCCCCACGCTGTGTTGAAGACGTTTGCGGCGAAAAAAGGTTGCGGAAGTCCGGGTGGCCCTCGTTGGCGTTCGAAAGAGATTCGCCTTCGTAAGGGAAGGTCGGTGTTGCGTGTGGCTGGTCTCTTGCCAAATATATGGCCAGCAATATCCTTGGTGTAGTACGCGACGACGTCGCCGTTATCGGCGCTGTGCAACAGGATCTCATCGGTGCCGAGGAACCCCACGATCATGTGGTTGATGGATCGGCCGTGTGCCTCTTCCTGGGCGTCGACGTAGCCTCCCACGACTCCGGCCTCGGGGGACATCCGAGCCCGAAGCTGGAGGTCGGGGTGGCGATGCACAGCGGATTGAGCCCCTCGATGCAGCTGGTACACAAAGACTCGGTTCTGGTACGCGACGAAGTAGAGCTAGCAGAAAGGTGAGACGTGGGCCAACATCTGGTATTCCGCCATCGCCCCATGGACTCACGTTGTAAATGTCGGACAGCGCAGTCAGGTTGTTGCGATAGCCTTGGGGTGTCGGGATCAGTCGATACAGGGAATGCGGATGTTTGGCGTCATCGTCAAGATCCTTGCCAATGACGGGCCAAATAAGAGGTTCACCAGGTGGCAATATGTCGGGAGTAGCTTGGTAGCTGAGGACTCGCTCTCTTTTCCGAATCACATTGTCTGCCTCGGGACCGAACTGCACCATGGTTAGGTACTGTAGGTACAAGTCGAAGGAGCTGGACATGAACGAGGTGGGGGGAAGAAGACCTACGCGGTCCTGCGCTGTTGTGGCGTGGCATCTCCCAAGAAACAGGCCTTTGGGGTCTGCATCACGGCCCCGACCAGTCGATCGCGGGTCCATTGAAAGAGCTCATAAGGAAATGCTGCTGCTGCGGGTGATAAGATGGTGGTGCGAGGGTGGTTTGTAACGGGAGACGAAGGTCGCGTTTCGTTACTGGGACACTGGGCATCGTGGATAATGGCGGGGAGGTGCTCTTATCGATAAAGCGCGATGTCATTTTGGCGACGGAGTGACACTTATACCTACCACCAGGTACGCGAGGATTTCCCGCTTGAACGAAACGTCGGGTGTAGGGTAGAGCCAAGCTGTGAAAGCTAGGTAGTACGTATACCTACCCATCTAGTAATCATCAGTACCAGGTAGGTAGGTTATAAACCCAAACCACCATGCCTTCGGTTGGCCGATCCATATTTTTCCCCTTTCAAACAACCAGAAAAGTGACAAGGCCAGCCACCAGCGGAAGGAATCGCAGCCTTTTCTCCGAACAGAGATTAAGCTGTATGGCTGATTACAAATAAAAAGGCCGGGGCATGCAGTATGGCTAATTACAAATAATAAAAGGGCCCGGGCATGTATATAGGAAAGGCTGCGTTGCGCCAAATGCCGGCGGGTAGCACCTATTGATCGCGCTACGAGAGGCGGTTGTCCTTGAGACGGACACGAGCTGTACGTCTGTACCATTATTGCTAATGTCGCTGTCCGTACGGTCTAATTCCATATGCCGATGGCCCCATCTTCATGTTTGCTAATACTTAATCGTTCCATCGCTTCGGACCCGCCGAGGGAAGGGCCTTGCATTGCTTTTGGATCTTGGAGCTGAGTAATTAATAGTTACATGTATCAAACAACGTGTATTGCGATTGGCTGACTTTATGAACTTAGGAGCATATACGAAGCGTATACAGACAGACGTACGCGAACGTAAAGTATATATATAAGACCCTTTCGCGACACGGCTGTCAAAAATCAACACAATACTCTCAACTCATCAGCTTTGCAACGACAGTAGTAAACATCTCATGTTACTTTTCTTTTTTTACCACGTTTTAGCAACACTACATACATCCCACTGATCCCACGCAAAGATGAACGTCCCCTCTGACCCCAAGCTCGACGGCTTCGACGTCCTTCAGACGACATACAAGACCGTCCAAGGCCATGGTATCCGCGTCGACATCCTGATACCCAAGAAGCCCTCCAAGCCGGGGAAGCATCCCGTCATTGTCAGATTTCACGGTGGCGCCTGGGTAAGCTGCCCTCCTCCTTCCCACCCGCCGCTCTTCACGTTCCACGAAATTGACATGTAACCCGGATAAGGCGTTTGGCGACTCATTGTACATGGACTGGTGGCCAGCCTGGACCTCTGATCTCGCTCTGGAGCACGACGCTGTCATCATCAGCCCCAACTATCGTCTCATGCCTGAATCCACTACCAATGACATCCTCGAGGATCTCGAAGACTTCTGGACATGGCTCTACTCGCCCGCCCTCGGGAACATCCTCGCCTCGCACGCCACACCCACAGAGATTGACCTCGAGCGCATCATCACCGCTGGCGAATCTGCCGGCGGCCATCTCAGTCTCGTATCCGCACTCTCGCACCGGGATCGAATCCGTGCCGCTCTCGCCTCTTACCCAGCTACCGACATTGAATCCCGCAAGTTCACCGTCCGCGACTCAGACAACCCTCCCTTTGGTCAGAACGTCCCCGAGGAGGTTGTCACGGCAGGACTCGAAGCTTATGAGTCGGGAAACCCCGTCTCCTCCACCTCTGACCCGGCCCGTCTGGGCTTTGCCGTGGGATTGATCGAGCACGGAAAGATGGGGCGGCTTTTTGCCCGCGGCAACCCGAGAGATGACTTGTACCCCATGAAGAGTATTGAGAAACCGGGCGCGAGGATCCCCCGCGGTGGACTGGCCATTGTCCACGGGAAGCAGGATAGTGTGGTGCCTGCGAGTGACACCGAGAGATTTGTTGCCCGTGCGCGCGAGGTCTTCAAGGGGGCGCCTGGGGGCGACAAGATTGTCCTAGCCATGCGCGAGGGTGAGCACGGGTTCGATACCGTCGTGAGATACGAAGAGCAGTGGATCAGGGATACCTTTAAGGATGCTGTCGAGACTTGGCTTGAGTAACTCTCCTTCTAGTATTAGTATTATAATTTCCTCGATAGGTAGCTTCAGCCCCCTCTGTCGCTGATGGAATGAATCATAAGGAACCACCCACGTCGGAACCACCCATCTCGTTCCACGTTCGTGCGCGCCGGCCGATCTCCCCCATCGCTAGTACGTAGTACGTATGTAGACTTGTAGAGTAGTAGCTGCGACACCGGTTCTCCGCATCTTGCAAGAGGAGGCGTATCCTCACCAATGGACGCCCTCGTCCCCTCGTCGCCGTGAATAGGATGTGGCGAGTGGCTGACTGCATGCATGTGGTTATTGTTAATTGACACGTTGGCATTCACGCCGTCTCACGGGCCCCTCTCTCTATTCACGGTCCGGTCCGGCCGCAGAATATCGGCCAGAAGCCCGGACGAATCGGGATATAATTAGGTAGAGTATTAGTACATGTAAGTAGAACCTCCCGCCCCGGGCATATGGACCCTTACGTGGATTTTCATTCCTGGTACCCAACCACAACACCTTCATGCACCGAATCCCACGTCGCCATGCCGCAGTTGCTCAATCTCCCCAACGAACTCCTTTTCCAAATCTCGGAATATGTCTCTGCCACCGACCGCAGAGCGCTATTCAAGCTCGTCGGCGTGAATAGACGGCTGAACAGAGTCGCCGCACCGCTGCTAGTCCGTCGTTGGCCTTGGATGGTCGACTGGGAGGACATATTCATCGACCCTTTCGCGCTGTATCTGCTACGACACCCCGAGCTCCGCCGGCAGGTCAGACGTCTCAAGTTGCTCGCCACAGTTGGCTGGGACGATCGCAATCGGAGCCTCCGCAGGCCCAAGATAGGCCCCGACGAGCTGGTGGAGCTATCGACGGCAGCAGCCCAGGCGTGGCCGGCGCTTGACGACTGCATAAACTGGACCGAGCAGATCCGCTCCGGCTACATGGACGCCATCGCTGCGCTTGTGCTGGCATGGGCCAAAGATCTGACGCATCTTTACATGACTCTGTTAAGGCCCGAACGATTGACAATCTTTATCCTCGCAAGTCAGGTCGCTCGACGCCTGCTACATGCACGGGGGCCACAAGAGCCACAGTCGGAGCCTCTTCCTCTGATGAAGCTGCAGCATGTCTACTATGGATACAGGGATACGGTTCACGGCGTCGACGGCCAGTATGCCGCGCCCTTCTTCTACCTGCCCAGCATGCAAACCTTTGCTGGTTATAGGGTATGGAGGTCCCTACCTCGGCAACGAGGTGAGGCCGCGGATGCGCATCTGGACGTAGAGCCCGGCACATGCCTCACTGAATTCCCCCAAGGGACTTCCACCATCCAAGAGATTGTCCTGGAAAACTCTTGCGTCTCGGCAGCGTATCTTTCCCAGGTAGTTCGCTCGTGCCGGCGGCTCCGAGAGCTCAGCTTGGAACTCATTTTCGACTACTACCCCGACGACGACGACATGACCGCCAGCGGACTGGCGCCGAGTATTCTGCACCACGCGGCATCCCTGGAGGTGCTGCACATCTCTTGGAACGATCCCTACGGAGACTTCATGGACCGGGACGCCGATGGCTCGAATGCACTCGAAGAATGCCTCCGACATCTTACGTGCCTGGAGGATCTCAGTATCCCCTCGCATCTGCTATTCTCCACCCACCAAGAGCAAGGAAGGCATCGCTGCAGGATCGAGACGAGCCGGCTGCCACGTTCAATCAAGCGTCTGAAGCTGGAAGGCAGCCCCGTCGAGATCATGTGGACCGGCGAGCCTGGCTTGCCAGAATCCTTGATGGATGTTGCGGAGGGTTTTGAGGTACTACTGCGGAAGAGTGGTCCAGATGGCGAGTTTCCAAACTTGAGCAAGCTCGAAACACCCCTTTTTTTGCCTGACAGTCTCGAAGGGGATGTTGTTGCGGCCCGCTTAAGGGCAGCAGCCACTGCCACGGGCGTCGACATCGACTTGGCTTCTCATTAGAGCTGCACGTCTACTATAGGGCATTAGTTTAGCTTCATGACCTAGGAGACTTATATCGGGTTAAAGCATTAGGGAAAAAAAAAAAANAAAAAAAAAAAAGGAACTAGACAAAGGGGGATTCTCGTCCTTAGAGAAGAAAACCAACTTTTAATTACAAAGTCTACATGTACTATCGAGCACTAATTCAGCTTTGTAGCCTAGGAGACTCCCATTTTTGATCGTGGAAGAAGAGCGGCGGGTTGAGAAGTGCTCATCATTGCTGCCATGCGCATTCAAATGTCGCCCTTGATAAGAATTCTTGTAATGCTTGTATGCATCTTACATCGTACCTCATGTATGAAATAACCAGACCGGTGGTTGCAGAAGAAGAAGAATTATTCATTGCGTCATGAGCTCCATCATATCCTTCATCCTATAGTCTAGGACGGGCGTGACATAGTCATCCTTGACTAGCGCATACGACTCGGACGCGTTCCTCCTGGGCTTCCGCGGGTTCAGGGCCCAATACCCAAAGTCGGCGTCCACGGCCTTGAGGTACCGGAACAGGTTCGCCCAGTAGTTGTGGCCGCCCACGGTCGGCGAGTGCGACGCCCCCAGCTCGCCGACCCAGACGGGGGCGACGTCGCCCTCGATCAGGTACCCCCAGTTCCACCGCATCGTCCTGACGAAGGAGGCGTAGCTCCGCCCCGAGAAGCGCCCGGCCATGCTGCCCCAGCCCGACCACGAGTACACGTGCGCCGAGTACACCAGGCGGTTGTCCACGTCGAGCCTCACGGGGCGCTCCCGCGCGCCCGAGACGTCGTTGGCCGACTCGGTGCCCTCGACGACGATGAGCCAGTCCCGGTTCATCCTGAGCAGGCGGTTGCCGCACCTCTCGGCGGCGGCGGCCCATTTCGACCACGGCATCGTGCCCCACAGCCCGCGGACCTCGTTCCGCAGGTCCGCGCCGATCACGAGCGGGTTGTCGACGTGCGGCCGCATGATGGTCTCCCAGTTGCGGATCCAGTCCTCCTCGGTCTGGCGCACGCGGCAGATGGGGCCCAGGTGGTCGTTGGCCCAGCCGGCGTCGCAGGGGTCGGCGCCGCAGCACCACGTGGCCGAGGTGATGTGGTTGTTGATGATGACGGCGATGCCGGCGTCCGTCAGGGACCTGGTGACGGCGTGGAACACGTCCAGGGCGCGCATTCCCACCAGGTCCGGGTTCTCGGTGAGCAGGCGGTCCTCGACCCTGGGGTTCAGCGTGACCAGCTCGTCGGCGTAGGGCAGGCGCACGCTGTTGAACCCGAGGCGCTTGATGGTGTCGGCGATGGTGTCCCGGTGCTGGACGTTCAGCCCCCCGACGACGAACAGCTCGTCGCTGGCGCCGTACCAGTTGACCGAGGCGAGCTTGAAGCGGTGGCCATTGGCGTCGACGATGCTGCGCCCACGGGTGCGCAGGGGCAGGGCGTAATTGGTGATGTTGAGGCGCTGCGGCGGAGGGGCCAGCGGGCGCTTGCTGAAGAGCCTCGTCTCGGGATCTGGGGTCCAGGGCACCCTCCGAGCCTTCTCGGCGTTCCACTTATAGAAGCAGTAACCGGTGAGGGCCAGGGCGAAGATGATGATGAGGAGCATGGCGCAGCGGAAGACGCAGCGGCACAGGCATCGGCGAGCACGGCGGGGTAGGCGTCGTCGGGAGGGTGGAGCGGCTCTCAGGCGTGCCTTGTGCGCCTCTTCGTCGTGGTTGTCGTCGTAGTTGTCGTCGTGGTTGTCGTCATCAGAAGTGAAGAATATTGGTCGCAGCTCTTCTTCCTCTCGTAGGCGGCGGCTGGTGGACGTCGTGGTGGTGGTGGTGGTGGCAGTGGCACGGGCCTCTATCGGTCCCTGCAATGGGCGACTCGGCCCGCTGAAGAGCCCGCCAATCCGGCGGGGCAACTGCCAGTAGCGCAGCCCGCCCGCCATCTCTCACCCGACGTCGTTATTACAAGAGGTTTTAAGACGGTAAAAAGCCCGGCCGCACAATGTAATCAAGTGTACGTCTGTAAATAATAAGACGGCAGCTTGAAGCCTCTTTTTGTCAGTACCTCCTGACGAGAGACCTGGAACCCAGAGCCCGGAACCCAGGGCCCGGAACCCAGGGCCCTTTGTATGCCACACTTACTTAAGTCCAGGTGTCAGGACTGACGAGATCCAAGAGGCAAGGGGAGTTGCCTAATGTACCTACCGGAGGCTCAGTACTGCTAGGTTCACACACAAAGGCACAAAGGCCAACAACAACAACCATACACATCGGGTACGATGCCCGGGACAAGCTTTCTCTTTATCATGTCCTCAGCAGAGCCGGATCTCCCGGACCTAAGTGTTCCAGTTGGCTTTTGTCAGAAAGACCGAGTTGCGCTTATGTACCGGCTAGCTCGTATGTATTGGTAGTTCGTGTAAGCCGCCCTATCGTCGTCCTCCTCGCCTGCTCCACAGGCTTCCCGAGTGCGCTGCTATGCCGGCTCCCGGTCGATCGACGGCACACCTCCTTCGGAACCTGCGGGTGTTGAATAAACTATACGACCAAGACTGCAATTTTAGTGGCCCGTCTGCCCCATTGATGTGATTTCACTGCACCTGTATCGCTCGTCGGCACACGACTCTCCAAGGCGGGTGGAGATCAGGCACGCGACTCACTGCCTATTTACGTTACGCGGACAGAACCCCAAGGCACCCATCGTAGTAGAACAATGCCAACGTGGCCTTGCACCACTTCAGACCATACAACTCGGAAAAGGCATTGGTAGAAGTTTTGATCTGTTTTTTTCCTAGCGGTTTCGAGGTTTTCCTTTATATCCCCTCCAGCCCATCAGCCAACAGCGCAGCAGCCATCGGTGCCGCCATACACATGACATGACTCTTCCGACTCTTCCGCGACATCCGCATTCCCCGTCGCCACCACGGCTGGCAGTACCTCTCAGCACTCCAGTTCCGTGAGTTACCCCCGCCCTTGGGCCGTGGACTTCCCGGACTCCGAAGTTTCTACCGGATGCGCCCGCAGTCGCGTCTGTCGGTGCCCTCAAACCGCCCGACCTCCGAACCTCTCCTCCCCCCCCCGGTGTACTCCTCGCGACTCCAGCGGACGGGGTAACACGGGCTGAAGTCTGCCCTCTTTTGGCGTCCCCGAACGCTAAAATTACCTCCCCACGATCGTCTAGATAGGTATTGTATAAATGACAAATGAAGTCCGTGACGCCGTCGCTTGCAGCCAATTCACACAGGTCCGATGCCCCAGTAGAATGAGTGGGTCGCTGAGCGTGCCTCTCCCGCCTGGTTCGGGAGAGGGCGCTTTCTCTTTTTTGTTTTCTTAATTCCGAGGAATTTCCCGGGCGAAGTCTGTCGTCGCGCCAGACGGAGGTATATCGCGTTCGAGAGAGCTCTTCGTCGTCCTCGGTGTGTGGCCGGTCACCGTTCCAGCACGAACCTGAATTTGGTATCATCCCAGGCGACGTCCTCTTGGCCCCATCACTGCCAAGGCATCCCTTCCCATCAGCGTCACAATGGACAAAAACGCTTTCATATCCTATCTCCCTCATGGCCGGAATGCCTGTTCATCCCCAACGGGTTCATTTCCTCGTGGTGCATCGGATGATACATCTTTTGCGGGCTCGCGAACGTCTGCTGCGGGTCCCACGTCTGTGCGCTCGGCGGTCGAGGGCTGGAATATGATCGGGTCGGCGCGTGATACTTGGCCGATTGACCAAAGTAGTCGGGCGTTTGCCTTCCGGCAGGTGGCGGCGACCGCATCGATGGTGACCGCATCGCTGGCGACATAGCTGGTGATAGTGGTGTTACGTCAATATTGGTCTCTTTTGAGAGCATCTCGTACGAACGTGTATGTTTTCTGATCTCGTCTCGGGCATCTGCCGATACAAACTCGTGTTTCCTCTTTCGTGGGAAGCAAGATAGGAGCTCGAACCATCCGGTCACCATGGACCAGCGTGCGAGGAGGAAGGTAAGGAAGACTCCGTTCAGCTGTCTCTCAGGTCAGTTTCCCGCCGCGTCGCAGGTACGAGGATATCGGCTTAGTCTTACCGTGAGCAGGAGCAAGACTGCAGTCACAGTAGCTTCGTTCACCACCAGGGAACTAGCTTCGTTGAGACATTGGTTCTTGTCCCCCCGGGCGCCAATGAGACACAGACCCCAGTCCTCGGCCAAGCTGGGGTCCTCGGTGACTGCCTGAACGACGTTGTCCTGGAAGACGAACACAATGGAGAAGAAGATGACGTCGGCGATGATGATCAAGACGATTGCGATACCTCGCCACTGGAGAGCGATGACACGGCGGACTCGACGATAAGCCTGGCGTGGTGACACACTGGGGCGGTGCGACGGCGTCGCCGAATATGTCGGGAGGTTCGAACCCTCGGTCGAGGCACTGTTGTCGGACAAGGACGCCAAGTACACCTTGATACAATAGCCGAATGTCGCAAAGGTAATGATGACAGTCGATCCGGCGAAAACGAGTAGAGGAATCCAGAAATCCGCGAGACTGTTGGCGTGGTTGACGTGGCAAGTTGCGCCGAACCGAAAGGAGACGCCGCTGAACACCAGGACGAGCGCCAGTCCAAGGATAGGCACTCCCCAGCCGGCAGCTTGCGAGAAGATCATGAAGTTCCGTCCGACAAGGACCTGCCAGCAAATCTGCAGATGGAGCGATAGGGATCGCAGAAACGCCCACATTACGCCTGCCCAGCCGCCAAACATCAGGAAGGCGCCCGAAGCTCCGCAGACAGTGCTAGTGTGCATGCTATGAGGCGTTATCTCGTCGTAGCATTGTTCCGGTTGGGCAGCCAGGGGGATTATGAACCCGAGCTGTTCTGTCAGTAACAGTACCCTAGGCAAACACTGCCTCGGACTAGGGAGCTTACCGTCATTAAGAGAACACCTGCCGTAAGACATACGCTCAGGTAATGGCGGTTAGTCTTTTCGACAGGGAGAACCGCCCACGACAATAGCAGAAACACGCAGCAAACGCCTCCGACCACAGCGACCCAGTTTGCCACTGTTGTTAGTGTGTCAAAATAGTCCGGGTAGACCCATTCAGCCATGGGACAGGGCAGACAACACGTCGTGTCGTCGGCAAGCTGTTGGCAAAGCCGGCCTTGGGTGTCTGCAAAGCTCAGTCTCTATACGTAAAGGAAAATTCGTTCGTCGGATACTAGTACTTACAACCGCCATCGTCAAAGAGTGAAATGTCGAAGAAGGGAGGAGGGCAGAGATTAAATTCGCTGAGGTTGGCCATGTCGGAAGAGATTATGGCCTCCAGCGAGAGCCTAGAAGAAGGGCTGGGAATTTATAGACGTGCTGAGCCGATCGTGGAGCGGTTTGCCGCCATGCATACATCCCAAGTCCACTGGAGTCGACGCAGGACCGCTCGCGTACCGCTGTGTGCGCGGGAGCAGGGGTGGGTTCGACAACGCGTGAAATAAGAGTAGAAGCCGTCCGTGTTTGCTGTCGAATTATCGACAATATGGGTAAGGAGATGTCCAAGGCATATGTTGTTTTTGCCTATCCGGCGAGGGCGTGTATGCGTAACCCGGGTTATTGGTACAAATATGGTGGCACAGGCGGGCACCCTTCCGAGAGGACTGAACAGGTCGAGTAAGGCCGAGGCCAGGTAACGACCTGGGTCGTATACGCTCGTGTCGAGTTTCGATGTATTACAACTAGGGGAAGAATGAAACAGCGCAGAGGGACCAGACGCACTCGATATCGCGCAGGCGGGAGGGTAGGGCCGCTCATAAAGTACAAGACGGACGTCGGGGAGGCCTTCAACTGCAACGCAAAGCACACGGATCCCTGTCGTAAACCTCCGAGACCAGTCATGTAGCTTGCAACTCATCTTCCATTTTGGGTAGTACAATGCGTGGGTGCGCGGTGGTGGGTGCAAGGGCCAATAGGACCGTGGTAGAGGGACCCAAGACATCCCCGCCATGTCAAGATCAAGGGGCCAGGCGCCTCGGCTGCGATGATTGGAGGTAGGTACTCGTAGTTAGAGGGCGTGTGAGAATTGAGATGGTGCGGTGTACGGGTATTTGTCCGTGCAAGCTGTACGCAGGGCCAAGCAACCAGCCAGAAGGGGGACTCACCTGCCCGGTGGCCAGCTGGGTGGAGACCAATGTGGAGGTTCCTGATGGCTCAGGCACAGACAGGCACAGCCAGGGACAGCCAACCGTTGACGATTGAGCAAGAGGCTGCGAGCTGCAAGCAGAATGGGGGAACGGAGACGGGCGTGAGAGAGGGTGTGGTGTGGGTGTGGTGTGGGCGAGGTTGACCGAAGGGTGTGTGGGGTGGTGGGCTAGCGGACGGGTCCGGAAGACCCCATGGGTGTGTGTGTGTCGCAGTATTACACGTATTCCTCAGCCCTCCTGCTATTATCGGGGGGCAGGTACGGACGTAGAGTCGCGTGGGTTCGACACGCCAGCCGACGACTTGGGCCAGGAACAAAAGAGTGAGGTGGGGGACGACACACGGAGACATTATGAGGAGGCTGCACGTGACGAAGGCCGGTGGTGATTCCAAGACGCATTGTGAGGCAGGTGCACCACCCTCTGGTACGTCTATATTCGTCCGTACCTTCACTCGAATTCCTTATCAGAGATCGTCAACACCTAGTAATTGGAAGTTGCTGAAAACGCACCTTCCCAGTGCTTCAACCGTCATGTCTTGTAAAGCATCGTACCCCGCATCTCTCGTAGATCGCCTGACTGTTGGACCCTCACAGCATTTTTCCTACCTAGGGAGAAAGAATTACTGCACATCTTATTTCCCAAGCCTCGATACACAGCACGCCCCCAAGCGACGGATCTGTGGGCAAGTCAGCTCGCTCACTCAAGCATGATTAATTGGGCTGTTATAGAAGCAACGCCCTCACGATCCGTTTCCAAGTGGTCAGTGGCCACTATCGGCTTGCATCACCAGTGAGCTGACCAGCCAACAAGCAGCCCCGAGTCGTCTTACTCCTCCGTCTACTGTACGAGTCCGTGAACGACTGGTCAGGGCCCGTTAAGCACTCCCCGCCGATATTCCCACGATGTCACATATAGTACTCCGGGGCTATAAGGCGCTCCTACCACGGCTAGGTGATGGATTGGTGTTTGCATTGGCCACACCCGGCTGGAGACTTCATCGGTAGTGGGTCAGTGCGTGCCTTCAGGGCTGCTTCACCCCCAGAATCCCAGATCTCCAGATGCGTGTCTCTCACCAGCAGCCGCCACTCGATGGCACTGAGACACACAGAACCTTGGACTGACGACCCGTGACCCTGGGTACCGGCCGTGCACACAACTGCACGATGACCGGCGACCCTGGGCGCCGCTTCGTCATCAGCCTAACATCAAGGATTGCGTCAAATCAGTCATACAGCAACAGGCCCAGGCAATTATCGCGAGTCTGCAGCAGGTACAGACTACAATACCTCTCTTCCGGCCGTCGGTGGATTACGCCAGTGGCCAGTCATCTCCGTTAAGCAGCCTCTGGGAAGCCTGGCCAGCGTGGAGCCTTGAACGAAACGCTCTCTGTGCTTGCTGATTCGGCGGCCCCTGGGCACGACGGATCTCGCCCAGCAGTCTGGATCTACGACAGGCCGACAACTGCGCCGCCAATTGGGCCGTCAAGCGCCGTAGGTTGTCGAAATGCCTTGCAGCGTCATGCACCGTGCAGGCAAGCCCGCCACTCACTGCCCTGATATGGCCTACGTATGTGATTGATTTGGTGAGTGCAACTTGGCTGACCCTGGGTGATAATTATTATTATTCGCATCGACAAGGCATAATAGCGACAGCTTCCCAAGCATGGCGAGGTGGTATTGGCGACGGGGAGAAGAGCGAGCCACCAACAAGAGCCTTCAGATACCCTCCAGATATGGGCTCTACCCACGACCCGTTCCGAGCCAGCCTCTCAGATATCTGAAGGCCATGTCAGCTTTCTGACTGGTTTGTCGGCCCTTGCAGCGCGGTCCCATACAGATCCCTGTTTGGATGGGTGGCGTTACGTTGCTACCGAGCCTCGTTCACCCTCACGGTCGCAGCATTCGGAGGGAGACGACCTCGTATCAAACGTAGGCAGAAAAGAAAATTTTTGTCGTCGAGTCTTTTTTACACTTTTTTGGTGAATGGGCCCAAGGCCTCGACTTCCGAATCGCAGAGTTGACCAGGAGCAGGTCGATATTGAAGGAAGGCATTGTGGCGTTTGCCAATTCCCGATGGACTGCAACGACTGTACCGACCCAGTCTTGCTATTCCTGTATTGGCTGTTGCAACAAGACGCTTGGGCCGTCGATGACGGATCTCTGCCATCAGCTGCGCGGTGCATTTACTCTGGAGAAGCAATCCACGTATCCCCGCACTTGCCTTGAAGAGCGTTCTATCACGGTGGATTCGTGCCTGCGGAGGACCCGGGGTACGTATGGGCATCCCAGCGTGTGAAACCAAGCGATGTTCCCTTGATGGAACTCCAGCCACGACCGAACCCAACGTCTTTGCACCTGACCCACCCCCACAGCCCAGCAGAGTGGAAATTGGGGTTATGATCGTCTCTCTTGGGAGTAATAACAGCTGCTACTTAACGCTCCGCCAAGGCTTCTGTTTCTGGGACTCCGTCGCGAGCTTGTCGACTTGCCATTGACCGCCATTGACCGCCACGATGTACAAGGAGGCTGGTGGCTGCTATCATATCCCGCTCTTCGCCTCCAACCGGGTGATTATGGATACTGGACACCAAGCTCGCCCGACGACACACTTGGAAGTGTGAAGGGCTGTTGAGGAGTTGGGCTACCTGGACAGTTGTGGGATTATTACAGCATATCGCCAGATCTTGGCCCTTACGAAATGCCAGCGTTGAGACGGAGATATCAGCGGCTGTTCAACCTACGCGAGAACCCCAGACCAGGTTGAAGCTCTACAACAATGATGGTCTTCCGGTTGTTGTGCGGCCTGACAGTCAACGTTACTATCGTTTGCAGATGGCTATGTCTTGCTGGTGGCTGGTGCCGATCTTGCGAGCATGCACAGAGAGAAGGGCAGCGCCAAACACACTACCAAAACAATAGCCCTGTATTGTGTTTCGTCATCCTGGATCCTGGTTGCCGTTCGGTTACGGCGGTACGGCTGCACTATCGGTCTGAGCTTACGATACACCCGACCCTCTCGCGATGACGGGTGGTGCTGTGAGGTTCGACGTCCCCAGCTACCTCAATAGGGAAAGCTCTGGGAGCCCCCGGCATTCCAGGCATTCCTTCCTGTAGCGATATCGGGATTGTTACCACTCGGGGCGTGCTTCGGAAATGGCTGGGCACTCGCGATTTCTTCTCAAACGACCATAGCTTCTCACGTGTGGCTTGCCCCTGGCGCTCGAAGCGGCATGACCTCAAAAAGCGGGTTCTTTTACGGTGTCAAAGTCCTTTGGACTTTCTCCGCGAAATCGAGTTCCCCAGGATGTGTGCCTATGGGGCCGAGGGTTCCCTCATGGTACTGCACGAGGTGCCAAGGGTTTCGCCGAGAGACACGATGGTTGACCGTTTCTGGTGATGGGAACAAAATTTGTCATGCAGTTCTAGACACGCTTGAGCCAACGGGGCGCCCGAGGCAATGGATATGGTCTCACCAGTCGTAAGGACATATCCACCAGCGATCTGGGCGTAAGACTCTAATGGCACACACTCTCTTGCCTGCAATATCTGGGCGTACACTGTACAGAGTACCTGCATTGTTATTGCCGGAAGCAACCACGGGCGGTTCCGTCTCAACCCCTGCCGCAGGGACCAGATCAAAGGTGGAAATACCAGCGGGCGAGCGGGTGGTTTGAGGCTGGACCAGTCGTCTCTACTTTGTGGATGGCATCGGTGGGTTTGAGATCTGGTAGGTAACCCCTCATGGGCATGTCCTGCATAGGCGAGGTGAAGTGGAACTGCAAACCCCAGACAGGGGACCATGGCCCCCGTTTCCCGACTTTGGGATCACGACCGAGATACGCCCGCCATGATGTTAGTCGGGGACCATCTGCTCTAATGTAGGCAACTAGGAGGCCAGCGCCATCGCCGTGTCTGCTGTTCTTTGATCCAGGGCGGGGCCCCCGACCTGATGGAAAAGCCCTGACGCTGGGATCGGGGTGCGCGATTGACCGAGTCTTGCATCATACCGAAAACCGCACCGGTACCTTAGACGGCGCTCGATCACCAACCCAGGCAGCAATCAATGCTCACCGGCACCGAAATGCCTGAACAGGGCGGGAGGAACGGCGATCCTGTGTCAACTACCGAACAGGCGCATCTTGGCCACCCACAAGACAGCGCGCGGACCACGAAAGACTGGTGGCAGGCCAGCTCCTGAACCCAGCACACGTGGTTTCGAAGGACAGCTGCTCGCTCGCTGCAGACTGCGGTAAAGCTCCTGGGCCCTCAACCAGGCCCCTTGACGGCGCTTGGACCGGGCGCTACGGACGAAGCAACGATGCAATGGGCCGGGATGACGGCCCTGATATCAAAGACAACAGAAGCCGGACAAGGCCAACAAACAGCAAGAGGAATCCGGATGCCTGCTTTTCATCGAGCTCGTGGGCTTGTACGCTCAATGGGGGGAATACGCCGCGGATATTGATGCTGTATTCGAACAGTACATGGATTGATGAACGCTGAATGCTACACAAGAAGATGCACCCGTCGCGCATTCTTCAGTCGGCCAAGAACGAGGTCCCCAGCAGCCAAGATGTGCGCGAACAAAGCGACTTGGGCAAGTTTATGGTACGGCCGCGGGCGGGCAGCCAGCCCCTGGCCCTTTGGCAATGGCCAAATCGTGTAGGGCCGGGCGGGATTACCAGAAAGGGAAACGGATGGGCGGAGCCAGGGGGTGTGTGTGTGTGGAGAGCACGGAGCCACAGACTGTTGCCAAGCATCCGCATAGGCGACCACAGCGCCGGAGTACGGGGGTCCGGCAAAGAACCCCACAAGGTGGAGGAGATCTGGAGACTTTGCGACGATCAGTGAAAGGTCCGTTATACCAATGGACGATAATATGGACTCTGGACTTTCCATCCGGAGCAGAAGGTTCTGTCCGGGCTGCATACTGTATGCTTTTGCGTGCCTGAGTTCCGGAGTTCTGGAGTTCGCTGCTGCTGCTGATGCTGCTGATGCTGATGCTGCAGGTACCAATTCGCCAACGGCGGAGCATTACGGGTGAGCACCGTCAGCCCCGTGCTGCCAAGAGTTCCGGGCTTGGAGACCCAAGCTGAGTCCAGTCGGGCTTTTCAAGGCCTCGGCATAGCCTCAACGGGTGAGAACTTTGTACAGCGCCGAGATCTTTTGCTGATTTTTATCTTCAAGGTCAAGGCGTATGCACCTCGGCACGCCACCCGACTCCGGATGGCGAGTTCCAGACTTCCAAAGTTCCAGTTCTTATACGCTGCCGCGGAACCCTAAACTCGTCCAGACCGCTGGCCGGCTAGCCGATGCGGGTTGGGTCAGGCCAAATCTCCTGGGAACATGGTAATACCATGCAAGCAAGTGCGCCTTGGGTTCTCCACGACACGCGAGCTCTTGCAGCAGGACTCGTCGATGCGCACGCCACCCACCCGCCGGGGAGCTAATTACGGACGGTTCCCCGGAAAGAGGGTGAGTGGGAATACGGCATCCCCCCCGCCGAAGCCTCCTTTCGTCGAGTGTCCGGCTTTATCACCGCTGATATATATTAATAGTCGATGGCGCGGATTTCCGGCCAGGCGCCGGACGGAGCTGCGACATTCCGGATCAAAACTTCTTGCACGTAACTTGTAAGGTTTCGCCGGGCCAACAGACGTGTTGGGCAGAGGGATATTGATTTAATAAATATAAAGCGCAGAAGTATGGAAACTTAGCGGAAGCGTCGTCAGCAGGGTATGAACCAACAACTGGAGGGGTGGAGGGCATACGCATGCATGCGCACATGCATACGACGGCGGCAACACCAATGTCTGAATGGCATAGCGCCACCCTAGGGCCTGGTCGGGAAAATTCTTCGATGCTTCGATTTTTCCCCCCTTCAAGTCTTCAACCGACTGTGGTGCTCGTGTTATCTAACACGGGACACGTCAGCTACGGCTTGGGATTAGCTACGACGGCTGGAGGGGGGGGACGTATCCGAGGCATGCCGCATGCCAGGTACACCCGTCTTATGGTTCCGTCTCACATCATCACCTCGCATGTGCATGCGCAGCCCAAGAGCGCGGCAACCGTCCGGCGGTGTCTGGCACTCGCGTTGCGTGTTGGCCAGAATCAGGCTGAATCGTGCAGATAAGCTCTTCTCCCGGTCGGAATGACGAGCAGGCAAGCTTTGGCTAGGACGTTATAAGCATTAAAGAACACTCACTACCAGAACAGTGCCAGGAAACTACGAGTACGAGTAGTAATTGTAAGCGGCTCCAGGCACGGGGAGGGAAAGCCAACGGCCCACCCCTTACACCAACTCAGTACTCGTAAGGCAATCCCGAAAAAAAAAAAGACCACGGGAGTCCTTAGAGGATATGTGGGCTTGTGTATAGGCTCCCTGTGCGGCTCATTCCGTCTTTGTCTTTGGAACATGGGAGTATCCTCTTTCTCTCCAGTCTCCATGGGCTATTTATTGGTGCTTATGAACTGATCTATCATATCTCGACTCGTCGGCTGGATAGGACTGCCCTGCGAGACTGACCGATTCCCCGGGTGTCGTGATAGCATGACGGGTTGTCGGAGTATATTTCTAGTCTTTATTGCTAATACGAAGCACTCTTTACCTTGGACGCGAGCGAGAAGAGGAAGTGATGAGAGTGGTTGGACTAGTATGTGCAAGACGGACCATCTCCACCCCCAAAGTCAAGACGCGATGGCATAAACTTATCCTTATTTTGAGGCTGTATAATCACTGATCACCTGGCGTAATGCTCAAATCCCAGCAGCAAGGCTTTGGAATAGCGTCCCTCTGACAAGGTGCGTGTTGGAGGTTGAGGAGCCATCGCATCGAGCTCAGGTGGTACAGGGTAAGTTAACCGCCAAGAGTGGTCCGGGTAAGGAATCGCCAACTTACACCAGGAACCACACTCCAATACAGGTACCTATTGACGCATGCATGTATAAAGAGAGCCCTCACCCATGATTCAGTGTCAAATCAAAACATCCATGCTTGACATTCAAGCGCGGGTCATTTACGGTAGCTGTAGTTTTTTTATCGTGGTATTGCCCGTTCGCAAAGACGCTGGACTTCATTCAACCCCACACTCATCGCGACTTTTTAACACAAACCGCGAGGGAAAAAAAAAAAAAAAGGTTCATTCGACAACTCTCATCGCATAGGTACTCTTCGCTCAACCAAAACGTTCGAACAACAAGGAAAAACCCTCGCGCTAAGCATCCTGGGAGAAGATCCGCCGGCCACGAAGACACTTTGCCGAATCCAAAGTGCCCGCACCGAAGCAGACCTACCATCACAGAGCAGACACCATCTTCAATCATCACCATGAGCCTAAAGACCAACTGGGAGACCCGCGCCGCGGCCGGCGAACCCCCCGCCACAGTCCGCGTTGGCAACCTCACCACCACCTTCACAGGCCCGGCGGACGCATGGGGACGCCCCCGCAGGCCCCAGCCCCTCTCGATATCCGCCGAGGTGGCCTTCTCGCGGCGCTTCAGCGCGTCGTCGTCCGGCGACGCTGTCGAAGCTGATACGGTGCACTATGGGCTCCTGAGCAAGGAGATACAGAGGATATTGGCCGACGGCGTGGAGGGGGCGTCACTGGCGAACATGCTGGATGAGGTGTTTCGGCGGTTGACTGGGCTGACGCTGTTTGAGGAGGGGGAGAGTGCTGCTGGTACGGTCGGGCAGCCGTTCCTGATGGCCTCGCCGGTTCTGTATGTGGGAGTTGAGATACGGCTACCCAAGGCCTCGCTCCTCGGTGATGGAGTCAGCATCGCTGGCCTGGCTCTCATGCCTACCGATGGGATGGCGGCTCCACGGGCCAAGGCGGTCACATTGAGATTCCACAACCTGCGCGTGCCGACTCTCATTGGCGTTAATGCCAACGAGCGAGAGGCAGAGCAAATGGTCGTTGCCAACATCGAAGTGGACAGGTGGGTGGACAGGACGGATGGCTACAGTCCGCTGGAGAGGGTCATCACCAAGGTGAGTCTCGCACAGATGATGATGGATTGAGCTGTACAAAACGCGCAGAGAGCCATGTTTGGGCCCATCTAACTGAACTCCTATCTAGGCCATGCGAGATTCCTCATTCGAGACCCTCGAGGCTCTTGCCACCGAACTATGCCTCAAGATGGATGCGTACCTCCGGTCAAAGTACCCGCTCCCGGATAAGAAGGGGTGGAGGCTGAGGATTAGCTTGGAGAAGCCAATCGCCGTTCCCTTGGCCGACGCCCCATGTGTGCAGCTGAGCGTGGACACTTGTGATCTCAAAGCTCCCCCTTCCGCAGACTAGATACCCATCCATCCGGGGGACGAGAAGAGAGTTGCATTCTTGAGGGGCTCGATCTGACGTTGCGCGCCGTCGATGCTCGTCGGGCTGCGGAGCACGGAGAGAGGGATACTGCTACCCGTCTGTGCCGCTACAAGCTGTCCGGGCCCGGACGGGATACCGGATCGTGAGGCAGGTGTTTTCCCGGCATCCGACTCCGTGGGTAATCCCCGTTTGTGATGAACTTTACAAACTCCGGATCAGGGTCGAACAGCATGACGTGGAAGTGCTCCACGCCGTGGATCGATTTGAGCGACATGAAGTTCCTGAACCATAGCACCTTTTCCCTCGCCAACAAGGTTAACCTCTCAGAGCCAAAATTGAATGAATGAATGAATGAAACTTCACCCCGGGGACTCACCTGGTTCTCTGGTACGCGGCTACAGAATGTCTCTGCCACAAAATGGTCAATGTCTCTGCGTCTCTGCTCGGACAGGTCGTCATTCGGGGTGTCGTCGGCGAGGGAGAACTTGGTCCAGACGACGAGGTGGACGATGCGCGGATCGATTCCGTACGGCCAGTCGTTGTACAGGATCTTGATGTCCTCCGGAAACTCAAAGGGCCGCCCCCTTGCACGGATGGGTGTCTCCCAGCCTAGCCGATGACGCAGGACAAAGTTACTAACGCTGCCGTGCTCCAGGGCGAGCTTCCACGTGTACTCCTTGTAGCGGCGGAGCTCTGATGGGACGCGCTGCAGCTCTTCCAGGCGGTTGCTCTTGACGATCTGGAGAACGTCGTCCCAGGTTTGGATGTGGTACTCCTGGTCCGGGGTGGATAGGATCTCGCGGTCCTTGTCAGAGGCGTCGGCGAGGAATTCGGGACACTCTGCGGTCCGGTCGGCCTCGGGGACGTTGACGTGCCAGTAAGGCACGGCCGGCTCACTCCCCATAGGTACCTTTAATTACGTCTATGCTGGGTCGAGTCTAAAGTTGTTGAGGAAATTCGGGGATCCCTCCGATGGAGAGGGAGTTGATGGGAACGGGCGGGCCAGGGCGGCGGCGGACGACAGGTGGGAGGGTGAGTGATGAGGATGATGATAATATGTCTTGGGTAGTATTAATGGACCATTGCAGAGTCTAGGGCGTCATGATGTCTGCGGCGTTGGCAGTCGACTGTAGGTATACGCCGCTCGCTGCTCGGGATGCCGTCGAGTCGACCAACAAAATGGTGCATTTTGTCCAGTGCAAACAGCGGAAGACTGAAGTGGGGCCTTTTTAGGTGCTGTCAACGTCGTCCCCCGTGTCAACTCCGCGGTGGGTGGGACCTGGGCGTTCCGTCGTCGGCTCTAGTCTCTTTCCGCTCAATACAGTACCTACCTTGCTACCTAACCTCTGACCGCCAATTCTGACATGGGGAAGGAACGAATGTGACGACCTTTTAGCTGCCGTCCGTTAGGCACATTATTGCCAGCAGTCAGGTTAGCACTAATTATACCTATTAATAGTTTAGTAGTTGGCGCAATTAGGGTCTCGAGTAAACTTTGCCATCATCTATGAATGCGAGGTAAACACTCTTGATGGATTTTAGTGGACACCCCACTGTAACTGTTACCGCTGGTGACATTCGTAGGCCAAAAGTTGTGCGTTCCCACTGCAGTATCACACGTTACCGCGCGGCGGGTCTTGGAAGCCCGGTCCCTGGCCGGTCTGTCTTAAAAGTGATGATCGAACCACCTGAAGTCCTGGCTCCTGAGCCACCGCCCCTTTATTACTCGTACACGTAATAACTGTTTCGCGCACATGTGTGGCTGGTTGCTACGATTACGATTATTGTCCTTGAAGCCACAACGGAGCGGTGCCGCCCCCACGTGCCACACTCTGGTAAATGAGGACTCGAGGAGAGGAGACGAGGTCCCCTCCTGCAACTGAAAGAAGAGCCGACTTTTACAATCTTATTTTAGACACAAGGAAGGACTTGCTATTAGTTACCCAGTCTAGTTTCCGGGTGGATGGAATTGGCCTGGTCTGGTAATCAGAGGTTCGGTCTAGAGCTCTGAAGGTGGGCTTCAGCATGGGTTAGGTAGCCGGGGACTGCAGACCCAGCGCACCCTCCTACCTATACATAATAGCAGCCACAGATATTGTTGACGAGCGGGTCCCGTGGCAACCATGCCAACACATGGGACGTACTCGTATGTGTGTTGTGATTACTACGAGTACGGACGTACGTAGTATGGTATGGAAATTTTCAATCTTCCCTACCTGTCGTAGGCCTGGATGAGAGTGGCACAGTTCATCGGTCTTGTCCGATTCGTAAATCGTTGGGGGAAAGAAGAACTGTTGCTGGCCGCCTGCCCACTGGTGGTGCCACCCAAGATCCAGAACCGGAGAACTAGCCGTGGTCGGTCGCCCGATACGAAGTCGAGGTTGGAGGTGGTACCGCGTGCCCCCAGGACGTGTCCAGACCTCGTCTTAGAGCAAGCACACGGCCCTGGCACTGCATGGTCAGTGAGCGCCAAACAAATCTCGCAGCCACCAGCCAGGCAACAAGCCTTGCAATCCACCTAGGTACCGGTGGACAGTTGCCGGCGCCTTTGCCAAACCATGCGACTTGCCGTCTGATGTGCCATTAAACTACGAATTTGGGGCGAGGGGGCCCGCGGATGGACGATGAGACCATTGGCCTGGATGCGTTTGGTGGGGGAGGAAGAGGCGGCTCACCTGCAGTACCTAAAATGGATCATGGGCTTCACCGTGAAGCTTGTCCAAAGCGAGATTGCGGCAATCACGACAGCCTGGAGACCAGGAACCAGGGGCTGCAATAAAACGGCATTCATTTCCACCCCCTTCCTTCACCGTTGCTCCAGATTGTCTTGTTGCCCCCGTCTACCGCCGTACGTACAGTACTGTATTAACTACCTAACCACTTTGCCGCTCTTGCTGCCTCACGAACCTGAAAGTCAGGAAGGATTGCGAAGTACCTGGATCTTTTAACAATATCTGACGTCAAAAGACAGTCCCAAATTCCCGAAGGGACCAAGAAGCAAGCCAAACGCGCTACATCACAGTCCCGCACCCACCATCTTCGCAGGCCCTGTCGTCATTCAGTCGTCGGTCCTCCAGCTCCTGCCCTGTGGCGCCCGGTACCTGCCCATTGAGTTGGTCGCCCGGTGGATGCTCCTACCTTCCTAGTGTCCCAGCTCCCCTCACCTCCCACGTCACATCCCCCGCCATCCCCCCTCGGTCAAAAACCTCGGGTCGTCACCAACTTCTCGACAACTTCACTGCTCCTCCCAATTCTCCCTCTTTTCACAGTTCCGCGCTCCACGCTCCACGCTCCACGCTCCGCGATCCACGATCTGCACTTCTCGACTTCGACCTTCGCAACAACCCCGGCCGACTTGACCCAAAGCTCAGCACCATGGCCTCCTCAATCAAGAGCGCCCTGCCTTCTCGCCTCAAGTCTGGCGAGAAGGATGATCAGGATTCCAACTACGAGGAGAGGCACCATGGCAAGACTCGCAGCCACATGGCAAGTACATCCCGTTTTCCCTTCCCCTTATTGCCCTACTGTCGCACTATGGTCCCCCTGTGCTTCTGAGCACTTCTCGAGACGCTCGCCATTGGACGTCGCCTTTCACCTTGCGGGACCCGGAGCAGTTTGTGTCTTCGCCAGTTGGCCTACGGTGTCCTGTCCCAGGATGCGAGAGGAACAGAGCCACAATCGTGGTCCTCGATTGTCACTCCCGATATGTACCACGTGCATGGACCCAGGTTCTTCTAGCTATCTGGCCTTGCTCATGGAGCATCCGTCCACACACGGTGCAGCCTCGATTATGCCGACCCCATGAACAGACTACCAGACCCTGGCCTCTGGGATTTTGGCAACAAACGAGAGCGGCATTCCCCTTTATTGGCCTTGAGGAGCTGTTGATCGGCCACGTCAACGTCGCTGCGCCGTGCCTGGCCGCTTTTCTGAAGCTTCCAAGTCGTCGTACGACCTTCGGAGTTCTAGGTCTCCTCTGTTCCAACAGGTCCAGGATTGATCAACCAAACTGACTGGCATAACTGTCTTTGATGGCTCCGGATAATTGCCCGACATGACACACCAAGCGACTGAGTCGAAAGCATCTCCGCTAACTGATGGACAGGCGTTCGAAAACACATCTACCAATGTCGCCGCTGCCCAGATGCGCAATCACCTGACCAACCTCGCGGAGACTGTTAAGGATCCCAATGAGAAGAAGGCAGGTCGCCCCGAGCCGCAATTACTTATGTTTTCGCTAACCGACTTGTACTAGCTCTTCGAGACCGAGATGGACAACTTCTTTACCCTGTTCCGCCGCTACCTGAATGATAAGGCCAAGGGTAACGCCGTGTAAGCTGCCCTCGAGACGGACGATGAAACACCCCGAGTTGATATATCTGGTGATACTGATCTGGTGGCTCAGGGATTGGGACCGCATCGCACCTCCCGCAGAGGGCCAGGTTGTCGACTACGAGGATCTCGCCAATTCCGAATCCGTGCAGTTCCTCAACAAGCTCGCCGTCCTGAAGCTCAACGGCGGCCTCGGTACTTCTATGGGCTGTGTTGGCCCCAAGTCGGTCATCGAGGTCCGAGACGGCATGTCCTTCCTGGACCTGTCTGTCCGACAGATCGAGTACCTGAACCGCACGTACAACGTCAACGTGCCCTTCATCCTCATGAACTCGTTCAACACCAACGATGATACCGCCAATATCATCAAGAAGTACGAGGGCCACAACGTCGACATCCTCACCTTCAACCAGTCTCGATACCCCCGCATCCACAAGGACTCGCTGCTGCCCGTGCCCAAATCCTTTGATTCGCCCATCAACGAGTGGTACCCGCCGGGGCACGGTGACGTCTTCGAGTCACTGTACAACTCGGGCATTCTCGACAAGCTCATTGAGCGGGGCATCGAGATCGTCTTCCTGTCCAACGTGGACAACCTGGGCGCCGTCGTTGACCTCCGCATCCTGCAGCACATGGTGGAGACCAAGTCGGAGTACATCATGGAGCTCACCAACAAGACCAAGGCTGATGTGAAGGGTGGCACCATCATCGACTACGAGGGCTCCGTGCGCCTGCTGGAGATTGCCCAGGTGCCCAAGGAGCATACCAATGACTTCAAGTCGATCAAGAAGTTCAAGTACTTCAACACCAACAACATCTGGCTCAACCTGCAAGCCATCAAGCGGGTGGTGGAGAATAACGAGCTGGAGATGGAGATTATTCCCAACGGCAAGACAATTCCCGGAGATAAGAAGGGGGAGTCTGACATAAGCATTCTCCAACTCGAGACGGCGGTGGGTGCTGCGATCCGCCACTTTAAGAACGCGCACGGTGTCAATGTGCCCCGCCGCCGGTTCCTGCCCGTCAAGACATGTTCGGATTTGATGCTGGTCAAGTCGGATCTCTACACCCTCAAGCACGGTCAGCTCCAGATGAGCGCCGCTCGGTTTGGCGATGCGCCGCTCATCAAGCTAGGCGGTGACTTCAAGAAGGTGTCGGACTTCCAGAAGCGGATTCCGTCGATCCCCAAGGTCCTGGAGCTCGACCACCTTACGATCACGGGTGCGGTGAATCTGGGCCGTGGCGTGACCCTCAAGGGCACGGTGATCATTGTCGCAACGGAGGGTCAGACTATTGATGTTCCTCCCGGATCGATCCTTGAGAACGTGGTCGTACAGGGCAGCCTCCGTCTCCTGGAGCACTGAGCGGTACACCTGTCTGTGTCGCGCATGCTAGGGGGTTTGATGGGGGAGGTGGGAAAGAAGCACACACGATTGTGCAGCAAGACGATGACTATAGGTCGGGATGAGTGTTATTTAGCCGTGTCGCACTGTCAAGAACGAACATGTGTCCAGGGTTTTGGCCGTGCCAAGCGGACAGAGGGCCGGAGATCGTAGTAATGAATGGACCGTGTTTTGAATACGAGAATCGCGCAAGCTGGACCTAAGTGATCCATATACAACTCGTAGGCGAATAACTGTTCGAGACGCAGCGGCTCCGTCACGGGATCCGGGAAAGAAGATGTTGGTATCCAGAAGGGCACTGTGAGCTATCGATTATTCCAGGCGCAGGAGAACGAATCTTGATTCTTGAATACTCCCTGGCGTTGAGGGCCAAGTGGGCAGTATTAAATTAGTACGAGTATTACTTAAAGGAGTCAAGGACCACTGTGACTCCTCGGTGGGCCTCGGCGGAAATTAATCAGGCACTAACATTGTTGCGGGTGTAGTCCGTAGTACGAGCACTACTGCTAATAAGTCTACTATAGTACTGATATTAATTTGCACCAAGTGTGGCGGCGGCGCGAAGGCGCTTCCATGACGGCAGCGCCGCAGCGGCGGGAGCGAAGCGGGTGGTGGGTGTTAGAGCGGCTGGGGTTTCCCGGAGCTGCGCCACGCTGGTGGCAAAACAGAGAATTTGCTTTCAAGCAGGCCTCAGCTGGGTGGTAGACGAGTTCTCGTACTATAGCAACCCGTACAGGTATGTTCAGGAGGGGTTGTTAGAAAGCGCAGCCCTTTGTGCTGGTTGTGGGGGGGGGGGGGGGNGGGAAAGGGGGTCAACCAAGCGCGTTTGGCAGTTTGGCACAAAGTCGGCATGGCGGGCGCAATAGCCGAGCGGAGTCTAGAGGACTGTGGATCCCCGCGCTATGACAGATACGGTTGGCTTGACTGCCCGAGAGAGAATGTGGCAGCGCGTGGCGTGTGGCAGCGCGGGCTGGTCTTCAGGTCGATGGGCTAGGAACCTGGTAGTTCCTGTCCGGCGTTCTGGCGGTGCAATGCCTTTGGAATGTTTTGGGGGCGGTGCGCTCGACAGTTCACGATGAGCGCAGTTTGAATGGAGCGATCTAAAGGGTACGTCGGTGCGTCGGTACAGTTCGTCGGTACACAGCATTGAACTCTTGAGTTTGTTGGCGGAAGGTGGGGGGAATGCACGCGAGACGGGACCTTAAAGCGAAGCAGCAAGCTCCTACCAACTGTAGTTACTGTACTGTAGTTGTGGGCCCCCATCGGCGCGCCAGAAAAAGTCAATCGATGAAGAGACGAACGGCGCCTTGACTGACCTCTGCTGTCGATTGCCGATGATGGATTGATTGATTGATTCATTGATTGATTTCGGTCCAGCTTCTTTCGGTCGATTTGCTGTCGATATGCTGGTGGTGTGCGCGCAGGGGTGGCAGCATTCCAAAAGCGACTGGGGGCGCATCCGGCGTTGGTGTCCATGGGATTCCGGCAATTCCGAATTTGCGAGAGAGCCGGAATGGATGGGCTGCCTGTCCTGTTGTTTTGCGGTCGCGCACAATGGACTCTCGCCCAGGCTTGGTCTCGGCTCGGCTTTGGGACCGACGGGATGCTTCCTGGACTGCTGGGCCACGGCGATGCATGCATGGTAATTGCTGGTATGGGGAACGGCGGGCGAATGGTCTGCCTATCCGGTGCACACCACCACCAGACACACCACACCACTACTACCTACTACCTGACCTGCCACCGCCACTACGGCCCGTTACTAGTGGTTTGTATTGGAAGAACACGCGACGCGCCTGCTCGGCTCTTGCCAGAAACAGCCTCGCCAACGGCCTCGCCAATTCCTGATTGAATCGTGGACCACGCAACCAGCTCTACTGAGTCACTACCAACCATTGCATGCGGGACAGCTGAAGGTACCTGATTGAGGCGTTGTTACCACAACGGGTAGCGTGCAGTGCTATTGATCGTAGTAAGGTGCTAGGTAGTACCTACCTAGCCTACGACGGATATGGCACTCACTACTACCTTAGCCGAGGCCGGGCCAAGAACCATCACGCGCGCGTGGTGAATCGAGGATTCGAGGCGCACCCCTCGCACCCCTCCGCCCCCCCCCC
>JPKY01000149.1:0-53965 GCA_000769265.1 Hapsidospora chrysogenum ATCC 11550
TCTTTATTCTAAAAGAAGTTAAATCCTTTAAAGTATAGGTTACTTATAGGGTCTAAGATATCATCATAACGTAATAAAGCTTCTAGGACGCACTCCTAGCATTTAAGGATATACTTTAGTATCTTCTTAGGATCCTACCTTCCCTTACGTTTCCATTATAGCATCTCTATTTATGCTTACTTAAGTCGTTCGTATTATTCGTCATCTTCGTGATATCGTTAAATTTCTTCTCGTCGTTTTTTATGCTATTATTATACCTTATACGCTATATACATCTCACAGTCCTCTCGTTCGTAATTATATCTATCTTTAGGGTCGCTATCTAGGAGACAGACTTCTAGTGAGTTATATTATAAGGCTACCACCTAAGCTTCTTCGCTACGGTGCACAAAACGGAGGTACTCTACTTCTTCCTAAGTGTATAGTTAAGTGATTTTAGTGTCTAGCAATTATTATAGGAATGTGTTATATCGTCCTTTCTGTTTAAGGTGTATCTCATAATGGTGGTAGATACATAAGATCTATCCGATCTCTTCGTGATCCTAATGTCTAGGTGCTAATCATTCGTCATTACTGAATACCTATCGTGATGTAAGGTTTTTAAGGTTAAATAGTTATCGAATGTTATATACTAGAACGAACACGACTCGGTATCCTCCTTTTAGCATAAGATTTTGCTTAGCGCTCACTACACACTTTCAGTCATTCACTATTACGGCCCGTTCTGCGGCCTATACGTGAGGTACCAAGGGCCCCACTTTTCCTTCCACTCACGAACCGATCACCTTAATCATTTATAACATAGATGTGATTAGGGAGATCGATCACCTTAATCACTACGTAATACATATACGATCAGTGCGATCACCCTAATATATAGACGCGGTCTTAAACCGCCTCCAGTAAGAGCTACTCTAACTCCTTAGCTATTAATATAGAAGTTAACGCTTAACTTACTTTAGTTCCTAAGTCTCGCACTAAACTGTAACCCGACCTGCCTAGACGACACCTTAGTCTTTCTGTTAAACATAAACCGACCTCTATCTACAAACCGACCTCTATCTACCTTACAGTCAGACCCGAACGTCATATATTGATAGCTCTTATTTAGTGGATTATTATGTCATCCCTAAGCAATACTTTAACACCTACATTATAGCTTTAAGCACGACCCTAACCCTAACCTTATCTAATATCGGAACCACTCTAACTTACACTTAAATAGAAACTAAGGACATTAGCGAAATCATCAAACCGTAACACTTAACTTCCTTTAATGGAACTCTAAGAACGCTTTAAGGATTCCTCACTTAACTTAAGGCTTACCATCAGTTCTACCCTAAGAGACTTAAGAACGACCCCGATAAGGTCCTTTATGTGGGAACTTACCTAAAAGGAACCGCTCTCACTTAGTTCGAGCCAATCCTACGGGACTACCTTAATAACGAACCGCGAGACTAAGACTAAGAAATAGTGAATATCTTCGTTAGCTTCGATAACTTTAAGGAAGCCATTAAGGAAGCTTTTAGAACCATTAATGAGTAACGATAAGCTATTAAGAAACTCAAAACGCTTAAATAACGAAGATCCGCGGCTAATTACGTAGCTACGTTCAGACAGATTACTATAAGCTTAGATTAGGATGACGAACCCTTAATGTTAGCCTTCTATAAAGGACTTAAGGAAGAAGTTAAGGACGAACTTTACTGAGACGAAGAACTAAACACCTTAACTAAATACATTACTATAGCTATACGAATTGATAACCGATAATATACGCGATAATAGTAAAAGCGTAATTAAGGATTTGGATTCATTCTATACGCCGTAAATTAAGGTAGGAAACGCCAACCCTAAGGAACTAACTAAAGGCGAAATCAATTAAGAACTACGTGGGCTTACTTAACAAACCCTAAACCTATGGAACTAAACGTAATTTAACGAGATAAGAAAAACCTTATATACCATAATTATGGAAAGAAAGGATACTTTACATAAGAATGCCGGTCACCTAAGAAAGGGAAAGCAAATTAGAACCCTATACCGAAGAGTAAGCGATAAATTAACACATTAGCGAACGAAACTCGCTTAGGATACAAAACTATAGGAATGGGCGAATTGATTAGGACCACTCACGCCTCACTCTTATAGACCGTATGTTACGATAATGTATATTTAATCTATAAGTCCGATAAAGACGTAAAGGGATGGTACCCTAAGAAACTAAAGGCACCCTAAACGGTCGCTATACTTAGACGAACCATAATTAAAGAAGATAAAGGAGAATACTTAGTTAACGAGTCTATAGGGACTAGTAAAGCTAAGGAATGGGAACAATAAGCAACCTAACTACTCTAAGATATAGAGAAAGAAAATAATGAAGGAGAAACCACTAACTTAATGGGAATAGAAGAAATCTAGGAATGGTAGGATGAAAATCTCATACCGTTCGTATAAATAACCGTGAACGACTAGAAGTGTATAGTAAGCGCTAGGTAAAATCCTATGCTAAAAGGAGGATGCCGAGTCGTGTTCATTCTAGTATATAACATTCGATAACTATTTAACCTTAAAAACCTTACATCACGATAGGTATTTAGTAATGACGAATGACTAACACTTAGACATTAAGATCACGAAGAGATCGGATAGATCTTATATATCTACCACCATTATGAGATACACCTTAAATAGAAAGGACGATATAACATATTCTCACGATAACTACTAGACATTAGAATCACTTAACTATATACCTAAGAAGAAGTAGAGTACCTCCATTTCGTGTACCGTAACGAAGAAGCTTAGGTAGTAGCCTTATAATATAACTCATTAGAAGTCTATCTCCTAGATAGCGACCCTAAAGATAGATATAACTACGAACGAGAGGATTGTGAGATGCATATATTATATAAGGTATAATAATGGCATAAAAAACGACGAGAGGAAATCTAACGACATTACGAAGATAACGAACAATACGAACGACTTAAGTAAGTATAAATAGAGATGCTATAACGGAAACGTAAGGGAAGGTAGGACCCTAAGAAGGTATTAAAGCATATCCTCGAATGCTAGGAGTGCGTCCTAGAAGCCTTACTACGTTATAACGACATCCTAGACCCTATAAGTAACCTATACTTCGAAGGATTCGACTTCTTTCGGAATAAAGAAACCTAACTAAGGCAAAAGGAATGATAGGAGGAAATCAAGAAGAAACTCCCTATAACCTACGTATATAAAAGCTTATTAGAGAATAATAACGAAGAAAGCATTTACGATTCTAACGGATATGGAAACACGAGACTAGTGGACCTCGATCTAAGAGAATGGTACTATTAGCTAATAAACCTAAGAACTAAGACACTTAAGCATTACCTTTACGAGCTTTTCCTATATAAGGAATGCAATAAGAAGGAAGACCCGGAAAGACATATAAACGAGATGTACTACCTTTAGGCTAGAAACTTCAATTTCGTGACGAAACAGACGAATAACCTAAGACTCGTTATAGTTTAGGAAGAACTCGAAGAAGTGAGTAACGTATAATAATGCGTACACGGAAATAAGAATAATTAAGTAAAAAACGACTAGCGTTATTTATGAAAGGGCTATAGAATGACTTAAACACCTTAAGGACCCTCTACGCGATATAAGCAGATCGCGGCATGATGTAACGTTCGGGTCTGACTGTAGGGCAGATAGAGGTCGGTTTATGTTTAATAGAAAGACTAAGGTGTCGTCTAGGTAGGTCGGGTCACAGTCTGGTGCGAGACTTAGGAACTGAAGCAAGTCGAGCGTTAACTTCTGTATTGATAGCTAAGGAGCTAGAGTAGCTCTTACTAAAGGCGGTTTAAGACCGCGTCTATATACTTAGACGACGTATGTTAGAGCGTCGTGATCCCTTATATAAGGCTCGTCGTGATCCCTCCTAGCTCACGGTGAGCCTATATAGGAGCGCTACGAGCCTAGCGGCCTTAGGTGATTGGAGGAAAAAGGTGGGTCCCTCCGGAGTACGTAAGGGCCGCATATTAGGTCGTAACATAATGTCTCCCCTCTTTAGATCTTGTCCTAAGATCAGCCAAAACGCGTCTATCTCCCCATTCTGTTAGTTCGTTAAATTCTCCCTTTCCTTCCCCTTCCGTAGCTAACTAAAATGCTAGATCGTATCTAAAAACCTTATAGCCGCAAAACCGTTAAACGCGAAAACGCCGTTACTTTTATCGCATTAAACGGCGATCGTTCCGAGATGCTATATACCTATTATTTCCGACATAAGAAATCCTATAAGTTTGCCGCCGGTCAGAAAGACTATAATGAATGTGTACGGAGGGGTCGTAGTTATGATAGGGTCCTCGTTAGTAACTCTTATAAGTCTTTTATGGTCTCGCTTCACCCCCAATGACCCTTCTTAACTCCTTCTAGTGAGTCGTTTAATCGAATAGTAGAAAAAGCTAGACTAGGAGGCCGTGGAGGCGGAAGATAACTTAATCGAGCTTTAAGCTAAACTATCTGCTACCATATCTCGCCTAGCTCGTATCCGACGGATACGTAACGGGGTGAAGGCTAAGAGCGAGGAGTTATTCCACCGTGGCATAAATAAACTAGAATAGGAAAGCGAGGTCCTTCCCGCCCTAAATGCTCACGAAAACTAAGTAGTTAACGACCTCTAAAGCTTAGGTGTCCCGGACGAGGTGGATTGGTCCTAATTTGGGCTAGGTAACGAGTTCGGGGATGTTAGCCAGTTAGTGACATCTCCTAGCGGACCCTCTAGTGGTATTATCGCAAGAGGTGGTAGCAGTTCTTTAGGTGCCTAGCTGGTTCCTATATGTTTTTAGCGTCGTTATATCCTTTCCATTTAATAAGATATTTGATTTCTCTATCTATAGCTTGTTTGTTAAGTATTCGTTCCGGTTCGTATTCCTCTTCGTGAACTTCAATATGTAGTTATTGTTTTACGTTTCTTAGTGTTAGTTCGAGGAGTGAAATGTGAAAAATATCGTGCATTTTCATCGTTTAGGGTAGTGACAGTTAGTAATTAGTGTCTAAGAGTTTCTTTACAATTTTGAATGGTCTAACTTTCTTATAGTTAAGTTTCGAGCTTAGTCGATTCGTTATGAAATTTCGTCGGAGTAAGTAGACCATATCTCCTCTTTTAAAGATCGGTCCCTTCGATCTTTTCTTATTGTGGTAATGTGCCATTCGTTAGCGTATATATTTAAGTTCCTTTCGCATTTATGAGTATAATAAGCGTAGTTAGTCGGTTATGAGTATAGCTTTTTCTACGAGTGGTCCTTCTTTCGGAATTCGATAGGCTTCTAGGTTATATCTATAGTTAACGTATATTAGTGTGAGCTAGGTTGACTTAGCGATCGAGCTATTATAAGCGAGTTGAGCCGTTAGTAGCTTTGAGACTTAGTCGTCTTATTCATAGTTAATATAACACCATAGGTATTGTTCTAATGTTTAGTTAAGCCTTTCGGTTTGTCCGTCCGTCTGAGGATGATATGCCGTACTTAATTTGTGTTTTAATCTAAGTTATGCCATAAGGGCTTACCAAAATTTGGAGGCAAATGTCGTCCCTCTGTCCGAGATGATTTCCTTAAGTAATTTATGGTTACTAATAATGACTTTAAGAAAAGTGTATATAAGTTCTTCGGAGTTGCTCGCTTCCTTATAGGGAATGAAGTATCCATACTTTATGAGTCTATTAGTGACAATAAAGATGCTATCGTAAACTATATCCGTTATAGGTTCTCTTAATAGGGGTAGTTTCGTGATGTGATTAAAAGCGATTGATTCCTATAGTCGTGTTAGCACTAATNCGTTATAGGTTCTCTTAATAGGGGTAGTTTCGTGATGTGATTAAAAGCGATTAATTCCTATAGTCATGTTAATACTGGTAAAGGCTTGAGCTCTCCGTATGGCTTATGTCGTGATGCTTTTACTCATATATAGTCTTCACATTCTTTTATAATGCGTGTGATATTATTCTTAATTCCTTAGTAGTTATAAGTCCTTCGGATCCTTTCAAGGGTTCTTCGAATTCCTTAGTGTCCTAACGTTAAGTATATGCATGGATTTCTTTAATAGTCCTTTCTCGTAGGTTTCTTACGTTAGGAATCTATGTTTTTCCGTTATATTCGTTTCCGTTTCCTTTATTAATAACTCTAGATTCCACTTCGTGTCCTTAATATAGTGCACTGGTTTCCTTAATCTCATTATGCAAATCGTTAGTTACTTCTATCTTATAGGTAACAGTATTTAATGATCGCTATTCAAGGTTTCCTTATTTATTAAGCTATAAGAGTTGTCCCGTTACTTTTACTTCTCCTATATCGTAATCTAGTCGTTTACTAAGAGCGTCAGCTCTACCATTTTCTAATCCTTTCCGGTAGATAATTTCGAAATCGAAGTTAGCTAAGAATTTAGCGTATCTTAATTGTCGTTTACTAAGTTCTTACGTCATAGCGAAGTATGTAATATTCTTATAGTTAGTGTAGACCTTAACCTTATGTTTACTTCCCATAAGGTAATGTCAGAATTCTTTAAATGCTTAGATGATAGCTAGGAACTCCTTATCGTAAATTGGATAGTTAAGTTCTGCTCCGTAAAGTTTCTTAAAGTAAAAGGCGATTAGTTAAAGTCTTCCCTTATCATCTCGTTATCCGATTTGAGCATTAATTACGAAGTCTAAGGCGTCGGTTTCCAATTCCACTTATCGTTCGGGGTTAAAGGTTATTAAGACCACGTCTAAAGTGATCGTGTCCTTAATTTTGTTAAAAGCTTATTAGCATTCTTCTATCCATTTGAATTTCGTCAATCCTTTCGTGAGGTTCGTAAGTAATGTTACGATCTTACTAAAATCTCACATAAAGCATCAATAATAGTTAGCGAGTTTAATAAAGGCTTATATATCCTTCACGTTCTTAAGTGTTAGCTAGTCACGTACTGATTCGATTTTCTTTAGGTCCATCCAAATCTCATTTAGGGTGATGATATATCTAAGAAATTCCACTTTCTAAACGTGGAAATAGCTCTTCGTGGGTTTAACGAGGAGTTTCGCATCTTATAGCGTTTAGAGTACCTTATGTATATAATCCTTATACTCTTTAAGGGTTTCCGAGAAGATTAGGATGTCGTTTAGATACATAATAACGAAGATATTAAGGTACTCTTATAATACCGTATTGATCATTCGCTAAAATGACGCTAGGGCATTAGTTAGGCTAAAAGGCATAACTAAGTACTCAAATAGTCTAAATTTGGTTCGAAAGGCTATCTTCCATTCGTCTTTAGGCTTAATGCGGATAAGATTGTAAGCGTCCTTTAGGTTAAGAGCCGTGAAGTACTTCTTACCATAAAGCCTATCTCATAGTTTAGAGATAAGCGATAGTGATGTTCGGTCCTTAATGGTAATATCGTTAAGCTGCCGGTAATTCACGACTAACCGTAGCTTTCCATTCTTCTTTAGAACGAACATTATTAAGTATCTTACTTCCGATTTAAATGGCTAAATGTAGCCTTTAGCGAGTTTATCATCTAGATATTCCCATAATGTAATAAGTTACGTCTCGTTAAGGTTATAGATTTTGTGGAACTTAGTCGTAGCTCCGTTTTTAAGGTAGATTTCATAGTCCTATTGACTATATTCTAGCAGTCCTATGTTAAGTTTTTCTTAGAACAGTTTGTTATATTTATGGTATTCCTTAGGGACGTTCTTCATTCTATCTTCGTTCTTTAAGGGCGTTTCTTTCTGTTAGCTAAGCGTCTTATCGACGTGGCTTAAGTGTCGTTTAAGGAGTGTAATTATCCTCTTAACTCGTTTATCGTGTTTCCGTGATTACTTATGTCGTAAACCAGGTTGTAGGCTCTTCTGAGTCGCTACTATAGCTATTGTCATTTCCTTTAACGTCGTCGCCTAAACGGCTCGCTTATAGCTTCCTTATGAAGCTTCTCTAAAGGCTAAGTCGTCACGAAATTTCGCTTCTTCTAGTCGTAAATGATCGTCACGCGTTATAGTGTCTATCCATCGTAGCTAGTTAGTGCGCCAATCGATCATAAGGTTACTTTCCTAAAGCTATAGGTAACTAAGTATCAGATCGTAACCGGATAGGTTCATAACATCGAAACTAACTTACTTATAGTGTCCTTAAACAGACATATCGAGATGATTAGTCTCCATGTCGACTTTCCCACCATTATAGTTAAAGGCGTCGCCTTCGATGTTACATAGCCTATAAGGCTCGACTTTCTGATGCCATAGTAGCTAATAGTGGTTAACTACAGTTAGGGATATGTAGTTTCCCATCGCACCACTATCCAATAGTGCTTATATACGATGTCCTTAGATCTAGACATCTAAAACCGTTTTCATGCCGCGATCTGCCTATATCGCGTAAAGGGTCCTTAGGGTGTTTAAGTCATTCTATAGCCCTTTCATAAATAACGCTAGTCGTTTTTTGCCTAGTTATTCTTATTTCCGTATACGTATTATTATACGTTACTTACTTCTTCGAGTTCTTCCCAAACTGTAACGAGTCTTAGGTTATTCGTTTGTTTCGTTACGAAATTGAAGTTTCTAGCCTGAAGGTAGTACATCTCGTCTATATGTCTTTTCGGGTCTTCCTTCTTATTGCATTCCTTATATAAGAAAAGCTCGTAGAGGTAATGCTTAAGTGTCTTAATTCCTAGGTTTGTTAGCTAATAGTACCGTTCTCTTAGATTGAGGTCCACTAGTCTCGTGTTTCCGTATCCGTTAGAATCGTAAACACTTTCTTCGTCGTTATTCTCCGATGAGCTTTCGTGTACGTAAGTCATAGGGAGTTTCTTCCTGATCTTCTCCTATCGTTCCTTCTATCCTAGTTAAGTTTCTTTATTCCGAAAGAAGTCGAATCCTTTAAAGTATAGGTTACTTATAGGGTCTAGGATGTCGTCATAACGTAGTAAGGCTTTTAGGACGCACTCTTAGCATTCGAGGATATGCTCCAATACCTTCTTAGGATCCTACCTTCCCTTACGTTTCCGCCATAGCATCTCTGTTTATACTTACTTAAGTCGTTCGTATTGTTCGTTATCTTCGCGATGTCGTTAAATTTCTTCTCGTCGTTTTTTATGCCATTATTGTACCTTATACGCTATATATATCTCGCAGTCCTCTCGTTCGCAATTATATCCATCTTTAAGGTCGCTATCTAGGAGACAGACTTCTAATGAGTTATATTATAAGGCTACCACCCGAGCTTCTTCGCTACGGTACACGAAACGGAGGTACTCTACTTCTTCTTAGGTGTATAGTTAAGTGATTCTAATGTCTAGTAGTTATCGTGGAAATGTGTTATATCGTCCTTTCTGTTTGAGGTATATCTCATAATGGTGGTAAATACATAAGATCTATCCGATCTCCTTATGGTCCTAATGTCTAGGTGCTAGTCGTTCGTCGTTACTAAATACCTATCATAGTGTAGGGTTTTCAAGGTTGAATAGTTATCGAATGTTATATACTAGAACGAACACGACCTAACATCCTCCTTTTGGCATGGGATCTTACCTAACGCTCGCTATACACTTTTAGTCATTCACGGTCATTCGTGCGAACAGCATAAGATTCTCATCCCACCATTCCTAGATTTCTTCTATTCCCACTAAATCGATGGTTTCTCCTTCGTTATTTTCTTTCTCCATGTCTTAGAGCAGTTAGGTTACTTATTATTCCCATTCCTTAGCTTCGCTAGTCCCTATGGACTCGTCGACTGAGTATTCTCCATCTTCTTCGATTATAGTCCGTCCGAGCATAGCGACCGTCCGGGATGCCTTTAGTTTCTTAAGGTACCATCCCTTTACGTCTTTATCAGACTTATAGATTAAGCATACGTCATTATAGCATATAGTCTATAAGAATGAGGCGTGAGTGGTCCTAGTCAATTCGCCCATTTCTATGGTTTCGTATCCTAAGCGAGTTTCGTTCGCGAGTATATTGATTTATCGCTTACTCTTCGGTATGGGGTTCCAATTTGCTTTCCCTTTCTTAGGTGACTAGCATTCTTATGCAAAGTGTCCTTTCTTTCCATAGTTATAGTATGTAAGGTTCTTCTTGTCTCGTTAAACTACGTCTAGTTCCATAAGTTTAGGGTTTGTTAAGTGAGCCCACGTAGTCCCTAGTTGATTTCGCCTTTAGTTAGTTCCTTAGGGTTGGCGTTTCCTACCTTAGTTTGTAATGTACGGAATGAATCCAAATCCTTAGTTACGCTTTTACTATCGTTATGTGTGTTATTAGTTATCAATTCGCATAGCCATAGCGATGTACTTAGTTAAGGTGTTTGGTTCTTCGTCTCGGTAGAGTTCGTCCTTAACTTCTTCCTTAAGTCCTTTATAGAAGGCTAACATTAAGGGTTCGTCATCCTAATCTAAGCTTATAGTAATTTGTCTAAACGTAGCTACGTAATTAGCCGCGGATCCTCGTTGTCTAAGCGTTTTGAGTCTCTCGATGGCTTATCGTTACTTATTAACGGTTCTAAAAGCTTCCTTAATGGCTTCCTTAAAGTTATCGAAGCTAGCGAAGATGTTCACTATTTCCTAGTCTTAGTCTTATGGTTCATTATTGAGGTAGTCCCGTAAGATTGGCTCGAACTAAGTAAGAGCGGTTCCTTTTAGGTAAGTTCCCACATAGAGGACCTTATCGGGGTCGTTCTTAAGTCTTTCGGGGTAGAACCGATAGTAAGCCTTAAGTTAAGTGAGGAATCCTTAAAGCGTTCCTAAAGTTCTATTAAAGGAAGTTAAGTGCTATGGTTTAATGATCTCGCCGATATCCTTAGTTTCCATCTAAGTGTAAGTCAGAGTGGTTCCGATGTTAGACGAGGTCGGGGTTAGGGTCGTGCTTAAAGCTATGGTGTGGGTGTCGAAGTATTGCCTAGGGGTGACACAATAGTCCACTAAATAAGAGCTATTAATGTGTGACGTTCAGGTCTAACTGTAAGGTAGATAAAGGTCGGTTTATGTTTAACAGAAGAACTAAGGTGTCGTCTAGGCAAGTCGGGTCACAGTTTGGTGCGAGACTTGGGAACTGGAACAAGTCGAGCGTTAACTTCTGTATTGATAGCTAAGGAGCTGGAGTAGCTCTTACTGGAGGCGGTTTAAGACCGCGTCTATATACTAGTTGATGTACCTAAGGATCGTAAGTCCGTAGTGATCCAAGGTCGGGGATCACGGTGGTTCACCGTGATCCGGGTGAGCCTAAAGCTTATAGCTCACCGTGATCCTAGCGATCCAATGTCCGTGACCGGTTTGGGGTGCGGAAAGATGTAGGCCCCCTCACGTAACCTCGGCCGCATGAGAGAAGGCCGTCGTGACATTTGGGTCGTAACAGTTAATATATCTCTAGAAAGTAACGGGCGCGCCGGCTAGGCTAAAGGGGCATACGAGCCACTTAAAGAGGCCAAAACGGGTACGGAACGCGATTATATACTCCTAACCGTCTACGATCCATAGCTTATAGAACGTAATATAGACATTAAGCTTTATAAACTATCGCGCTTAGGAAAGGGATCGGAGTGTCTCTTTAATTAAGGGGAGAGGATAACGGTCCTATTCCGTCACCTTATTAAGAGCACGATAATCTATATAAAATCGCTACCCGCCTTTTAGTTTCCTAACTAAAAGGATTAGGGCCGTTACCGAAGAGGAGCTAGTATAGATCCACCCCTTATCTATAAGGTCCGTGATCTAACGCCATAGCTTAATAAAGTGGTCCTATAGTATGTTATAAAGCGGACCTTATAGGAGATCGGGAGGGCGCCCGTTAAGGCTTAGCTTAAGTCAAATATAATGGTTTACCGCCCCTTAATACGGAGGTAGCGTGGAGGCCTAAGCTTCGCTAAATAAGGGCTCGAAGTCACGGAACTCCTTTAAGACCGTCGCCTCTAACTAGCTTAAGGGTGGCGAGGTGACTTTAAGGCGTAAGATAGACGTTAACTCCTAAAGACTAGTCCTAACAAACTAATAGCCTTACGTATCCCACACACGTTAGTAGCGGCGGATTAACGCGGTATAGGTGGACCCCATTAACTAAGCTAAGGTTAGGAGCTAAGGGCGAGCGTCCGCCTCCTAAACCATAAGGTCACCTACCGAGCTAATAATTAGGGCCCTCTCCGCGGCCACTAAGGTTACCTAACGGTACACTAACTAGGGCATTCCGAAAATCGCATTACGGGCAAGGCTTAAGATAATATATATCGATATAAGGGACTTTTACCCATTAATATTAACCGTCACGTTTATAAAGCGCGTGATGTTTACGTGCTCTAAGCTATCGACCGCTATCCGAATAGTACGCTTCTTTAAGAGCGCTACTTAGTCTAAGCTTAGGCGTTATACGGTACGCTCGTTTATTACTTTATAATAGTTATAACCGGAATCTACTTAAACATAAAGGAATAACGTAAACTCAAAGAGGACGGGAATAAAGAATAGTGGTTTATCTATTCTTAATTTAATCTCTTATAACTTTACTTATTCCTCTTTAGTCCACCTCCGCCATGTAGGTTATAACTATCCCTCTTACCCCTATACGAGACTTAGCTTAGGGGCGACGCGTTTTCCGACTCCTTATCCTCTACCGTGTTAACATTATTTATAGCTACCGGTCGTTAAGTAAGGCGTAGGTTATAGTTAGTTACGTAATGTCCATCCTTTCTATAATAGAGATATACATTACGGTTATAACGTCGGTTAATCTCGTCCTTCGTGACCTAAGTAGTATAAGGCTTATGGCTAACCTTTTACTTATTACCACCACCACGGGTCCGCATTATATTTATATCAGATATAGGTACGTCTCCTTTAACGTCTTTTAGTACGGATTAGGGAGGAGGGGGGACCCATTAGGAGCGAATCTTATTCTTAATATAGGCGGATTTAATATCTATAGTAACGGAGCGATACATTTCCATAGCTATAGTGTAGTCATTATAGGGGATTCCACGGCCTATTATATATTAACGTATCTCGTCGTTAAGGGAACGTTAAAGGCGGGAGAGCTTCACGTCGTCCGTTTAAGTAAGTCCCTTAGTAATTAAGAGGGTTTATTCAAATCGCACGTAAAACAAGGAGAAGCTCTTATCCGTGTGTTAAAAGAGTCCTTTTAGTTCTACTTACATAAGAGTCTAGGCGTGAAAGTCTATATAGAGAGTGGTGAGGTAGTTAAGAAGGTCTTACGGTTAGCGACCGTTATTAGAACCCCCCACGTTATAAAATACGCTAACCTTCGCCTAAACGGAAGGGGTAAGCTTCTCATAGATATAAACCTATTAGCTAAACGGACCACTAATGAACTTTACATTTACTTCGAGACGGTATTCTATATTAAACCGCTAGGCCGCGAATTTCTTCTTATCGCTATTAAACGGGTTATTAATAAGAAGGGGTTTCCGCTAATTAGAGTCAGATAAGTGAATAGCTTCGGGGCTAGTTAGGGCTAGTGCTTATAATAGTAGTAATGGGGGAAGGGGGACACTTAGGGCCTTTATAGGTATTAATTAAGTCCATGTAGGCTATATAATCGGTCCGGATGAATTAAAGCGTTTAAGGAACGACATAACTTCGGCTTAGGTGTTAGCTAACGTCTCTTATTAGCGTCGCATTTTAGCCTATTATTCTTATAATGTGTGCATCGCGGTACGGACGTATTCTTAAAGTTTAGATAATTATTATATGAGGTCGGAATGTATACTTAATGTTATCCTAGAGGCTAGGGTAAATATGCGGCTTAGGGGCTCGCTTCCAAAGGGATGGTTCTCCATTAAGAGGAGGAAGATTCGTAAATGTGAAGGACTGGCCTTATAGTTATTACGGATAGGCGTTAACTATTGTTATTACGAATCTTAGGGAAGGAAAGAATCGACTATTAGGGAAAGGGAGCTAACCGAATAAGGGGCCTGACAGGCCCCGTTGGGGCCCTATTAGGGACCTAGGTCACGTGACATGGCTGGTGCGGGCCTAGTGCGGGCCTGATGCGGGCCCTATTAGGGACCCGCAACGGGACAACAATGATGCGAGCTACAGCTCGAATCTATGATAAAAACATATTAATTAACATTTATATAGAGGTACACGAACTTAACACTAAGGGTAACCTTACCTACGCTTTAAACCCTAGTTTGCGATAGCCTTATTTCTAGTGCTAGCGGTCGAAAAAGTAAGTATTAAATAGGCACTAGTCCTATAACAGTTATTATATTTATTAGCGGGATGGCTACACTTAAACTAGCGGCGGGAGAGGGGGCTTACAATACATAAAACCGGCTGAAATTTTATGCATGTTAACTAACCGGTGCCGGCCGAATAAGTGGGTTGAAAAACACTACCTAAGTCGAGATGTTAGTGTGTAACGTTAGAGTTGGGGCGAGTGGGTCGGGTAGAGTGGGCTAGTGTGGATCAAGCCTTCCGTTCGTTGACGTAAATATTCCCGAGAACAACGTTGCTTTCTACCTCCCCCAACCGCAAGACCGCTCTCGACTTGCCCACGATCATGTCTGATTTCACAGATACGCCTAGCATCGAGGCCACGAGGCGGCAGGCTGCTGTCCTCGATCGCCACTTGCCCGAAGGCTACTCAGCTGAGCCCGACGTCAGCCTTGGTGTTCACGACCAGGCCCGTGCTTCAGAGTCTGATTCTACCGACCGAGCATTCCCTTTCCCTACTCAGCCAGAGACACCGGACATCACAGGTGTTTCGAGCTCTGATTCGGCATTGTCAACCGCTTCCGTCTCCGCTCGTCCAGTATCCACTGGTGATACGGATGGAAAGGCGCCTAAATCCTCCTCACCAGCGCGAGCGACTGGTCACAGCAATAGTCCCGATGACGCCGGGGCAAATCAGACGAGTCGAACTCCCGCTTCGGACAATGTCGAGTCGTCTCTGAAACTTCAGGGAGGCGATATCCACCGCGATATGTTTAGGATAAAAGCCAGAGCCAACTCCGGTCGCCGAGCCAACACGTTCTCGCACCGACCACCCCCTCGCCTCCAACCCCCCGACGACCTGACATATCCCGAGCAGAGAGAGCCAGGAGGCTTTCGACGTCACTATTTGCGGCGTCAGGCACTTCGGCGTCGTGCTACTGGCCCACTGCTCATCGCAAATACTTTCGTCGACTTCCTAGACCTCTACGGCAGCTTTGCTGGAGAAGATTTGGAAGATTCTGAGTCCTCGGAAGATGAGTCTGCCATAGATGACGGCGACGAGCCCGACGAGAATAGACCTCTGCTCGCGCGGCGGCGAGTTTCCCGCCGCCGCAGTTCCCGTCGCCTTACGAGGGAAGGAGATGCCACCACAACCAAAACCTTCTTTACGCTGCTCAAGGCATTTATCGGCACAGGCATCATGTTTCTCCCGAAGGCCTTCCGCAATGGCGGTCTCCTCTTCTCGTCGCTGACGCTGATAATCGTGTCTCTGGTCAACTGCCTATGCTTTCGGCTCCTCCTTGACTGCAGAGAGAAGTACGGGGGCGGGTATGGTGAACTGGGCGCGACTATCATCGGTCCTCGCTTCCGTAGCTTGATTCTTGCGTCCATCGCCCTTTCGCAGCTGGGATTCGTGTGCGCCGGTCTTATCTTCACCGCCGAAAACCTCTGGGCCTTCCTGGATGCCGTTACGGGGGGCCGAGCCAATACCAGCCTTGGGGTGCCTGCCCTCATCGCTTTGCAGCTCCTCCCCCTTATACCGCTCGCTCTCATCAGGCATATTTCCAAGCTCGGTCCCGTCGCTCTTATTGCGGATGTCTTTATCCTCGTCGGCCTTGTTTATATATGGTACTATGACATTGCCAGTCTTGCCACCAGAGGGCTAGAGCCTACTGTCCGGTTGTTCAATCCCTCGACCTGGACGTTGACCATCGGCTCGGCCATCTTTACCTTCGAAGGCATTGGGCTCATTCTACCGATCCAATCGAGCATGAAAGAGCCCCAGCACTTCGATCGGCTTCTGTACCTTGTCATGTTCCTCATTACCATCATCTTCACGTCGGTCGGAGCACTCTGCTACGCGACGTTCGGCGAGAGCACCAAGATCCAGGTCATCTCCAACTTCCCGCAGGACTCTCCTGTTGTCAATGCCGTCCAGTTCCTGTACTCCATGGCAGTTCTTGCTGGCGAGCCGGTTCAGCTCTTCCCGGCAGTACGAATAATCGAGATGGGCATGTTCGGACCTCACCTGTCCGGCGCAAAGAGCCGTGGCATTAAGTGGAAGAAAAATGCGCTCAGGACCCTGGTCATGGTCCTTTGCGTTGGCATCAGCGTGGTCGGCGCCACTGATCTGGACAAGTTCGTGTCGTTGATCGGCAGCTTCGCTTGCGTACCGCTCGTATACATCTACCCAGCTTTGTTACATTACCGGGGTGTAGCGCAAGGACGCCTGGTCAAGGCCATGGACTTGGCGCTGATGGTGGTTGGAGCCGTCGCGATGGCTTACACCACAGTCATGGCCGTCTTCCAGTGGATTCAGGAATAGACAAGCGTCCGACGGGTCGGCATCGGAGTCTCGAGGGAACCCTCCATTCTAAGTCCCGGGCCTTGAACCCTGGATGCCCATCCTTCATTAATGACCAGGACTGTCTGGGTGATGGTAACTGGGAGTACGGCGCAGTGTATGCCTGGAAATGCCCATGCGGAGGACTTTGGCATGTAGGTAAGTTGGGGGTCACGGAGAGGCTCTGACTGTCCCACCTCCATCGCCCATTGAGGGACCGGGCGCATGCCATGTCGCATGGTGATCCTGTACCACACGTGTCAATGGACTGCAAATGCTCGGATGGACTTGCTAATGTGTGTTTCTTTTCATCGGAATCGGAGCGTGGGAGGCACGTCATAGAGGCTAGCTGGACAATCGTGTCGAATATGCGAATGTCGGCTTCGCCCACGCTACTCTGGCCCCCTCGTCCAAGTTCGAGTTTCAACGTCTACAACGCCGAATAGCTCCACACTGCATCAGAACTCGAATCAACTAGGCGGCATCCGTTGAACAAGCGTGGTGGTTCGTTTCACGCCGGAAGCCAGGCCCCGTCGATATAAAGTAGACGACCTCCGCTGGCGGGAACCATGGCATCTTACGGCACCGACACGGCCACGGCAGACGTTCCCCCTGTCGGCTCCAGTATCCAACGGCACCCGAATACATTGATATTTAAGTCTCGCAATGTGAGAGAGCTAAAGCAACGGTATTGGATCACCCCCCCAGTGCCATATTCAAAAACCCACGGGATAATGGACCAAGTCAGGGCGAAGGGCCTTGGACTTGGCCAAGGGGGAACTTGCTTCTCGAAGGAATGATGCGAGAGCAGGAGACAAAGATTGTACACCGAGTACGATTCTTTGATGTGCAGACAAGCCAGGGAGTGGGGGTGGATAGAGACATGGGCTCTCGGGATGTGGCCAACGCCTACTGCACTTGGGGCAACATCCTCTTGCGTTATGCGCTACACTCTACTCACTCGATTATCCCGAGTAAAAATAGAGGCAACTAATAGACGAGAAAAAGGAGTCGGAATGACACCATGATCTTTTCCTCGCCTCCCGTTGAGTCAGCAGATCCGCAATTTCGATCACACGAGCGTCCCCAAGATTGCGAGCAGGTTCAGGGAGAATACGAGCGGGTCCAAGGCAGATCCACCGACGAGTTTGCGGGCGGCCCGCTTCCCCCGTGTAAGCACCTTGGGGCCGGTTATCCAGGGATCGGAGTCGACAAGTGTCGAGCAAGCGCCCGAGTATGCCTCTGGGGATTCCGCGTGGACGTCTGAGCTCGTTGATACATCATACGGCACTGTGGCAGTACCCTGAATATGTACTTCCAGATGGCAGGACTCGCCCCACCCATTGATACCTGGAACTATGATCATCAGTATCAGTTGACCATCTAGGGATTCCAAGCCCCACCTGGCCGTAGTGCTGGGTACGGGGTCGAGCAGGGGTGTCTGGGGTGGTAATAACTCGGTCGGGCAACCGAGTACAATCAATCACTACCAATTTCGAGAGTGGTTGAAGTCATTGGACGCGCTCCGGCTCTCCCAGTATCCGCTTGGAGATCGAGATGACGATACATAGATCTCGCTTCTTGTGGTGACCGCACCTTGAGGTAAGAGACTCCCAACAAACCATGGTGGTGGTCCGGAGGTTGACTCCGCGCCCATCCCGTCATAGACTCCCTCATATTAGCTGGTGGCTCGGGCCAGTCGAACCATGGGAAAGCGGAGTGTCCACCCCTTCTGGGTGTCCCCCCGCCCCGGGCCCCTGTCCTCTGTGCCTTGCCTGCCCTTTACCGCTGGCAGTCGGCCAGGTCCGAAGCCCATGGAACACAGTCCGCAGAATTAGGTGACAACAGCTGAATACCTGATCTGAGGCGTGGAGCCTTGTACGAGTATGCATGTATCCGCCGGATATACGTAGCTGGCTGTGCTGCATGGAGTCCGTAGTCGTTCCGTAATTTCCGCTGTCGGCCGGCCCCATATGCTAAAGCTTGTTTCTGAGCAATCCCGGTCAGTGGGCCAGACGGCCCCACTAAGACCCGGGGCTTCCGGATTTGGACTTAGGTACAGACTTACAGGTGTGCCGCCAATGGGGCCAACAGGGCGACCGTCGGTTAACCAACACTGGCAACCCGAGGATTGCCTGCCCTGTACTCGTACCTTACTCCATACTACGGATACAGGTGGTACAATGTACGACCTCACTACGTACCTGTCTCGTCCCCGGAGCCTCGGCCCTCACAACATGGGCACCCGCCCGTACATACAGCAAGATGCGAGTCACCGTCTCTTCCTGGTGATCCGGAGGAGACCTCATTCCTATCAAGACTGCCTGCTCTGTCTCGCGGGCGGCCCCTAATTCTCCTGCCCCCACCGATTTGGTCCTCGTGACATTCCGTGCTTTGCAATCATACTGACGAACCCTTGGTCCATCTCGATCAGGACATCCGTGGTTGCGGTGCTTCTTGGGCCCGGCCCATGCCCGCCAGCAACGCCGTTGTCACGATGCCGCCCTGAGATCGTTCCATTCCTACCCGTGATACAAAAGCCGATGGGCTCCCCATTGCTCTGTCGGCCAGTGTTCACTGATCCTCCGTCGCCCATTGCCCTAAGCCGGGACCAGGTTTCTCTTCTTGCTCGCGCAATAGAGGTGGGGTTCCCTGTGCCAACGACAACCACGCTCGACTACTTTTCTTCCTCGGATCTTAGCCCTCGTCCTCCAACGTCCCCGTCCTTGAAGTTGCGCGTTGCCCCGTTGTCCTCGTATAACTCACATACGCCATGCCGGGGTTCGTGGCCACCACCCGCTTGCTCTCTCGAGCGCCCGCTGCCAGCATCGGCTGCCGCCAGTCATGGCCAGCTGCCCGTCCATTCCATACTTCCACGTTCCAAAAACAGGCCGCTCCTGTCCGTCCTTCTCACCTCCTCCCGGAATTCAGCCTCCAAGACAAGGTTATCGCGGTCTCGGGCGGCGCTAGAGGTCTGGGTTTGGTGCAGATAGAGGCATTGCTCGAGGCCGGTGCCACAGGTATGGCTCTCCACACAATCCTCGCCGGGGTCCCGGTATTCGGATGCGATACGTGACTAACACCAACTTACAGTGCACGCCATCGACAGGTTGCCGTCACCTTCCAATGACCCCAAGTCAGGTTTCTCTGAGATCGCCAAGAGGGCAAGAGACGAATTTGGGACGTCTCTCATGTACCACCAGGCCGACGTCAGGAACGTCCCGGAGCTCAATGGTATCTTCCGCACCATCGCTGACCAGGCTGGGCGCCTCGACGGCCTGATTGCGGCAGCTGGCATCAATCATGAGACCCCTGCCCTCGAGTATCTTCCGGAGGAGGTTGACAGGATGATGAGCATCAATGTCACCGGCGCTTTCATGACCGCCCAAGCCGCCGCCCGCCAAATGGTCCGCTTGAAGCAGCCGGGTAGCATTTGCATGGTTGCCAGCATGAGCGGTACTATTGCCAACAGGGGAATGTATGCTCCGTAAGTTGCTTTGCCCCGCGGAGACAACTAGGTGCGGAGCAATGGCTGACGGAATGACTAACGGAACCGATCAGAGCATATAACCCTTCCAAGGCCGCCGTCATTCAGCTCGCTCGCAACTTGGCCGCAGAGTGGGGCCAATACGGCATCCGTGTGAACACTCTCTCGCCGGGATACATCCTCACCGCCATGCTCCAGTCTCTGTTTGATGACTTCCCCGACCGGAAGAACACTTGGCCCAAGGAGAACATGCTCAACCGCTTGAGTCTGCCGAGAGAATACCGCGGCGCAGGTGTCTTCTTACTCAGCGACGCCAGCAGCTTCATGACTGGGAGCGACCTCCGCATTGACGGCGGACATGCCGCGTGGTGAAAAAAAAAAAGAGAAAGGCACAAATCCTTGGCTGCATCCGGATTGGGNGGGGGGGGGGGGGCTGCGGGTAGTATAATATCGGTCGTGTAGTCAGCTTCAGATTGTGTGTGGCGTTTTCCAGGGACAGTCCAGTTGGTCTCACTGCTTGCGCTAGGTCTGTTTATTTCGGGTGTTGGTTCGGCGGTCTTGGAATAGCGCGGCGCATCGCTATCTTGGGTATTGCTAGCAGCGTAAAGAGTAAAGTTGTTAGTTGCTCTGAAGCCTCTAATTTGATGTAGATTCGTGAGATAGTGTGCCGGGCTTCCCGAGCCTTTCCAGAAGTCCATTCTCCAGGTTCAGTCTCTTTTCGATCTCTTCCTGCGGCGTGCCCCGGTTCAGAAGGGTCATGGCATCGACCAGGGTCCGCATATCAACAAATCGTCTTCCACCGGGCTTCCCAGTTCCCAGGGCCTCGAACTCGGCCTCCGCCTCTTGTTGCAGCCGACGACGTGCCTCTAGCGCAGACAGCGTCGGGTTGGACCTTGTAGGTGCGAACGCGGGACCCGCGGAGCCTGAGCGGCGGCCCAGGGCGGCCGGATTCTGGTGTGGCATCGCGGTTGAGGACGGCGAGTATGTCGGGTTAGGCTGAACTACGCCCATTTGTTGGAGGCGCTGGGAGAAGTTCCCAGTTACGGCATCGGGGTCCATAGAGTCGGCGCGAATATCTGAGGCGGCGGTGTGAGCGTGTGGCGTGTGCCTTTGCGTGTGCCTTTGTGCTAGGTTGTGCTTACCGTCGCTCTTCTCGTTTGTGTGACGGGCCGTAGGTTGGGCGTTTGCTTTTGCCTTATTGGCAACGCTTCCCGATGTGACATGTGAGGGCATCGTAGGGTACTTCCGAGGCGCCCCTCGGGCAGCTTTGGACGATGCCGAACCCATGGTGATCCGAGGGTCACGAACGAGTTTGTAGGCGCTTGAGGACACCACCCGACGGCGACAGAGCAAGTTCCGTCCAGGCAGACGGCGGCAATCTCTGCCGTTGCAAAGGAGACTATGTATCGAGTACCGAGAGTATCGAATATATGGGGTGTCGGTTATGACCTCGTGGTGGTGGTGGTGGTCGTCGTCGTCGTCGTCGTCGTCGTCGTCGTTGCGTTTTTTGGGAGAGCTCGTCGAGTGCTTGGGAAGTTGTGGGTCGCAGTAAATTCTCCGTGGCACCGGGTACATTTCGACATTAAGCGCAATGACGTCGGTGCCTATAGCGGCCCTTCACCACAGTTAAAACTGATGACTGATGGATAGGCAGGTAGCAATTGAGATATTGGCACCGCGCAGGCGCACTTCTGATATACCCAATCTACTAGTGCCTAATGTATTGCAGTCTCTTGTCTGGGGTACACGTACACGTATATGACTACCCGTGTGACGTTGTGTGGGAGAGACTTCTGACCGAGCTTATGAGTTCCAGTCGCGCTTTGCACACCTCACGCACCTACCCTGCGTCGCGGAGTGATGGGCCTGCAAACCGGTAATTCTCATCACCAGTACCATCCCCAGGCGCGCTTAGACATGGTCCTCTCTTGTTGAGAATACGTGCGCCCCGTATGTGCTCGCTTATGAGTTTCGTCGAGGCCGATTCACTATCGCCATGCTGCAACCGAGCACACGTACACGTATATGTTCCTACCGCGGAGCAGAAGTCTTGAGGTCTTGTCGCAACGAGTGTCGCTCCATTCGCACTCGAATGATGGCTAACGGAGATACGAGTCTCAACCTCGTAGGCCCAAAACCTAGCCCGTCCGTTCCATGGGGCCTTGGAGAGAAACACTCCCGCCGATGCAAACCAAGCACCACGTCCGCCTGGAAACAGCACACTTTGCAAAGAAACCTGCCCCGTGACCGATACGGAGCAACACGATTGTACTTCACTGGATAGCAACTGCCCGGAACCAGTATGAGGCCAACGAAAGCCTTGCCGCTACTAGTCCATCGTGGCCTCACCCGTGTCCACGTGAGCTGGGGCAAACCACATCGGGTCACCCCCCTTGAGCGCCGGGAGCGGTGCGTGGCTCTCCGTCACATACCCCCAAGAGGGCCCGGCTTGTTTGTCGGAAGACGGAGAGACAGAGGCAGGTCCCATAGTTCCAGAACGAGAGCGAAAACCGGCAAATGCTCCATTCGGTCCCGACACTGGCGTCCCACTCTGGACACAGCCATGGGCACTCCTCGATGGCTCCTCGACGCCCACGTCCTCCCACGTGTAACATTTCGACTGGCGGCGACAGACCCGCGGCGAGTCTTCCATCAGACGCCGCTCCCTGGGATTCCACTCGTACTGCAAATAGGCAAGCTCGAAGCTGCCGCAGGCTTCGCGGGATGCGAGTATCTGAGGCGTTATTGCTTGCCCTCCGGTGTGCACGCTCCCCCGCAGAGGTCGCTGCCAGGGCAGCGAAGTAGTGCGTGGGCTCACCCACACCTGCGCGAGGCGATGCTTTTGTTGGGAGTGCCAGGCGCGCAAGTGACCGGGCTTCGAAACTCTGTGGTCTCGAATCAATGCAGCCTTGCCAGAATATGAGGACATGGATGCTCGCGAGAGACCCTGCCGCTGCGAAGCAGGGGACGGCCGCGTCTGGGGGATCCCAAGGAGCGGATGACTAGGCATCCCACCCGCAATCTGTATTCCGTCCCCGGGGCGATGTGGAGTATTCGGCTCGTTCGATATATCACGGCGAGCAGACCCGAGTTGCTGGTCTTCCCAGGTGGGAGCCCACGACTGCGTGGCCCATTGCGGATACACATGGACAGGGCACTGCCCTCCCCGCACCGGAGCGTCGTAGACAAGCGCCGAGGGTTCCCCTGTATCGGCAACCCCATTAGCTGCTCTCGCTATTAGGACAACGTGGAGCATCTGCGAACTCACACTAGGAAGCACTGGCGACTGACTTAGTCGTCTGTCGAGGCTGTGGCACGTAGACCTGTGGACCATGGAGCTTAGGATTGTTTAGTCTCATGGTACGCTTGGGGAAATAACGACAGGCCGAAGACCTACCTGTGGATATACCCCGGGGGCTGTGCCTGTTGTAGCCATGATGGAAGCGATGCGGTAGGATTCTCCACGGACAGCATTCACCATGTCAACGAAGACAAGCCTAAGGACCTAGGGAAGCGGATGTCAGTCAACGAGAATGGCAGATGCCGAAGGGGAGTTGGTCCGGGATTGCGCGAGGGTAGTAGATAGATGGAAGAGAACGTCTCCATCTCGATCGAAGCAGAGAAGCGCTGCATCGACTGCCCCGAAGTACGCTGTCTTTGTCGACGTGAAAGTGGGCATGTGACCGCTATTGAATGGAGGTCCGAGTCCGATGCAGGAAGAAAGCTGAACGAATTGTGAGGTCGGACTGAGAAGGTTGTCGCCGTGACAGTGGTGGGGTGATTATAGGACCGTGGACCCGAAAACGTGCACGGATGAACTCACTTGATCCAAGGAACTCCTACATATACGCATCAGTCTAGTGGAGCCCAACTTGGCCTGGGTGTTAAATGGATTTCAGTACTTTGTGATTTACCAGTGCTGATCTACCTTCGCACTCTAGGGCGCTTGCGTTGCCCAGATGAATTCGAAGGGGACCGCGTTCTATGATCTGCGTCGCCGTTGGCGGGCATTTGGAGACCACCAGTGGCGGCCGGCGGTTCCTCGCTGTCGCTGCCTCTGCTGGAGGGAAGCTCGTCCTCAAGTGACCCGTCGCTTTCCGTGACAGCAGTTGTTCCGAGTGAAGGATTCCTCGACTCCGCGTCGTCGGTATCACTGCCAAAGCCCTCGAACTCCTCCTCGCTCAAATCGGCATCGCTCGCGTCAGTGCCACCTTTCTTCTTCGGAGCGAGCTTCGTTTCTTCACGTAGCTCTGCCTCAGCTGGCAAGCCAGTATCCCCATCAGATTCACCTTGCTTCCGTTTCCGCGGCATTTCGCCGAGTCTACCACCTCGCCCCCCGACGTTGTCGTCGCCGTTCTCCTCATTCATCGGCGGTGGTGTGAACCAGGGTATCTTCCCTCTCATGAAGTCATTCAGAACCATTTTAGCCACACCATCCAAGTCCGCTTCGCCTCCTCGCAGGAGCCGGCCGCCCTTTCTTGCCAACAGCTCCAAAAACTCAGTGGCGTTCTCCCAACCGGTCAACTCGTACGTCCTCTCCATGTGATGTCGTTTCACTCTCTCCAGTAACGCGGGGATGTACTGTTCAGGATTCTCCACCTTCTCCACTCGTGCGACACCTCGGAGGACCAAATCCGTCGGGGTGTCCTGGTTGGACGGGGGAACAACTCCTGGACAGTCGATCAAGTAGATGCGCTTCATCAGGCTCACATATTGCCAAACCTTTGTCTCCCCTGGAATTGGTGCTACAGTGCACACTTTTTTCTTGAGGAGCGTGTTGATGATGGAGGATTTGCCGGTGTTTGGGCCGCCAATTAAACCAACTGATATTTGCTTTCTGTCCGAGTGAAGTGACGAGAACTGTCTCAAGAGTTGGATGAGAGAGCCCTTTCCGAAAGAGTTGGTGAGGCTCGCATGAAACGCCAGAGTCGGGTACTCCTTGGATAGATGACGAACCCACGCAGCCTGTTTCCTTGCGTCAGCAATAGACCTCAACTGATGAAACAAAACAGTGTGGGAAGCTCGAAATGTATGTGTCGAAACTAAGAAGCCAGCAACCAATATCTCCACGATAGAGATAGGCAGGCTTCAACTCAATGTGACACAGGGTCTAGCTCTTGATCGTTGCCAAAACGGCGCCAATCTGCCCTGAGTACAACCCAAGGCGTGTGAGAAGATGCTTGATCTCCCAATGTCGTAACGGGCAACCTCCACAGGAAAAGTAACAAAGGCGCCCTGACTAAAAACATTGGGGTTGTGTGTAGAAAAGATATGGAAGCGCTCGGAGGGGAGGAGAGTAGCACTTACAGCAACACCTGTAGGAACCAGGTCGCATTTGTTCAGAACGAATATCAAATGCTTGTGTGGCGCCTCTTCTCTGAGATATTTCTCGATGCTCCTGCACCTTGTCCCCACAGGATCTCTGGCGTCCAGGACGTGGATGACAACGTCTGATGAGTCTATGACCTTGTAGAGCTCGTTCCAAATCCGCTTGCTCTGCCCCTTGTCGAAGACGGGTTCAATGGCCATCGTGTGTTGTTGTTCTGAATCGGCATCGTCCGCGTCGCCGGATGTACCGCTTAACAACTTGGCTTGTTCGAGGCGATCCTGGTAAGTGTCCATGCTCTTCTCCGTATCGTCGGCCAGGTCTGAGATGTTGCTGACGCCAAGTTTGACTCTTTTGCGCTGGGCCTTTGGTCCGAAGACGTCTGAAAATGGTGCGGTCTCCACAGTCATCTTGGCCTTGTGTTGCTTGAGGCCGTTCACGCCCTCACCATCCCTGATTAGACTCATTGGCAGCTTGTTCGACTTCAGTAGCACTTGATACGGGTCGTTCGCCTTCTCTGCCATAGCCTCGCGAAAGGCCTTCAAAGTGTCTTGGGATACGACTCGGGTATTAGTGAACCATTTGCGGTTCGGCTCGATGCGCGCATTGGGAATCTCTCTTGACTGGTAAGAGGCAGCCTTGACGATCTTTCCATCCGCATTCCGCTGGGCCTTTCCTTCCTTGTACATGTTTAAGGCCTTCGCCTTCTTAGCACTTCTAAAAACGCGAAAGTTAGTCATCGCCTCCCACACGCACATAGTACTGCTCTGGATGGTACTTACCGGTAGAAGTTTTCGCCCTTTGTCCTGACGTTCCCCATGCCATCTCCTGTCTGCCCCTGGCGAGTCCGCCGGGTGGCTTCCTTTTTACCCGTACCCATTTCGAACGACGACCACCCGTCCAAGGTCAAAAGGGAAAAAAAAAAAAAAAAGGTAAAACGCGTGGTGATGGAGAACTGGGTGAGGTTGACGGGGGAGACTTTTTTTTTCCGACACTGCAGAACAAAGAAGGAATGGCTGGAAGATGTGGGGCCCGAAATTGGCGGGCGGGACAGACCAGTGCTGTGCCGCTGTGGTACCAGAGTGCAGGAATATCGGACCGGCACTCAAATAATCCGGTAGCTTGCAACTTTTCTCAGACGCGAACCTACTACTATATCCTACCTCGTGTGCTTCGTGATAGCCACCGCACCACGTTTACCCTTTCGGCAATTCGTCCCCGATGTCGCTTCCTCTGGGTCGGCCCTGCATGGGCTCCTTGAGGCGCAATGCATCTCCCGTTCTACGCAGCTTTTCAACCTCGGGCGCCAAGCTGCAAGACGTCCCCCCGGACTCGCCCTTGTACATTCGACTTCCTATGCCCCCACAGACCGAGGAAAAGAAGCGCGAACGTGTCCGTGGCTTTCTTCCCGTTCCCCGCGAAATTTTCGCTCGAAAAGACGGCGAACGGAAGCTCGACCCTGAGTACCTGAAGAAAACTGCACCGGAACCACGGTTGGAGAAAACTGGCTCGGTGGAACGACAGTGGAAAGCCTCTCTCGCCAATAGTCGCCGCCAGGGTCTTGAAGAGGGATTGAATGAACTGTGGAAGCGGCATTCACGCGATACAACCACCCGCGACGCCCGTTCTCGCGCCAGGTTTTGGGAGAACCACCGCCTTGCAGTCGCCCCCGAGCGTGAGGACGATCGGGCCACTCGGGGGACAACTCTGGACTCTCTGCTGGACACAAAGGTCTATGCTGACCCCGACCGCTTCTCGCGCGCTGATCGGAGTCGGGACAAGGTGTTGGCCTTGCAGAATGCGAAGCGCGAGGCTCGCCGTGATGCGCTCATGGAGCTCTATATCAGCGCTTCGAATTTTATCACCACCGAGAGCGAGCTTCGAGAAGCGATCGAAACCACCTTCAGCGAAGACCACTTTACCAAGAAGAGTCAAGAAGCCCAGCGATGGGGCGCGGCTAATGCTTGGGGGATACACGGGCCTCCCCCGTCCGTGGCCAGCATGCTGGCAGTTAGCACGCGGGCGTCTACGAGACTGGTGGACGACCAGTCTGAGTGGCACCTATCTACCAAGAGGCAGAAGAGGATTGCAGAGGAGTTCACTGGTGGAAAGATGGAACAGTGATAGATGGGTTGCTACTAGTATTGTACGATATGTTCAGGTTAGCTTCGGAGCATAACATGTGAAAAATAAGACATCAATCGGGTACTCTGGGGGTCGTTACTCTTGATCCTCAGTCATTGATTTGACGAACCCTCCCATAAAGGGGCATTATCCACCTCCGCCTACAAGAATATGCAACGTGAGAGAACTCAGCTGCACGGGTGAAGCAAAGTCAACAGAGTGCTATGTTGGGGCGAAGTGCATAGCAGTGAGACCAGAGTTGGTACAAATGTAATACAGTATGTACGGTAGATAGTGCAGTATTATCCCCTCCATCTTTACCCAGGCGACATCACATCCCATACCTGTAGATATTCGTATACTGTATCTTACTATGTGCATGTCCCAACTTCTGTCTAATATGCTCACTTTATCGCCTCTCAACCAAGAGCACGTGCATCGCTGCATAGGCCAACACGATAAAAATGGCGGCAACAATACCCAGATTTCTAATGTCTGCCCACAGTGCGTTGTTGTCGAAACCAAACGAACTGAGAATCGCCGCTCCCGGGACCGTGATGTCCAGGCCGTATTTCTTGTCGACAAGAGTGAGCTGTAGTACTTCGTTGACAATCAACGACTCAAAGCCAAAGTGGAAGATAGAGAGCGTTTGAAGCCACAGAGCCCCCTGTGGGATCGCGTCATGATTGAGCAGAAAACCAGCAAAGAGGAGGCTGAAAAGCATCACAAGACTGCCGATTAGGTTCGCGACGCCACCATCTTTGCAAACAATTCCGATGAAGAGACAAATCGCGGCCGCTGCCATGTTGAATAAGACGAGCACCAGCATGAACTTAAGAAAATGGTCCATATCTGCAACCAGTCCAGTCATTGGATAGACAATAGACCCCATCAGGATTGGCGGGATGATCCTCAGGGGAATAATGTCGAAGAGGATCTTGGCGGCAAAGTATGTAGCGGGCGCGTAGTAGCCATTTGCCCTCTCGCGAACAAACAGGAGCCGTTCCGTAGCGAAAACATTCAAGCTCGTGAGTGTGCTGAACCCGAATAGCGTGAGGAGAAAAATAAAGAGACCAAGCCTATTTTGGAAGCCGGGGATGTCATCGGTCAGACCGTAAAAGAGGTAACCAGAGAAGACGGCCAAGACGATGGCGGTAGCGTAATGCGTGAGCATCAACATCGGATTTCGATATAAGTTCTTCCAAGTCCTCTGGGAAAGGATGATGAACTGCCGAAGATACCCAACGCGAGCATAACCCTTTCCGACAGCAGCCACGCTGAAACTCTCATCGGATCCCCCACGGCCGTTGGAATTGGCACCGTTGGCGCTTGCTGCAGCGACAACTGCTTGCTCGATCTCCTCGCGCGTGGACGCGGCAATGTCAGACTCGGCAAAGGATCGGGTCATGACGTCCAAGTCTGTTCCGGTCATGGCTGACGGCGGCAGATCGTGTGATTCCTCGGGTACGTGAGAAGACAATGAGTCGGTCGGATTTGGCTGGAGCCGGTAAGAAACTCCATCCTCCCCCCCAGCATCTGACGAGGCTGCCGTGTCTGTGGTCTTGCGCCGCGTGAAAAGCTCACGGTCTTGGCGCTGCTTGATGGAGTGCTTCCGAGAAGACTTGGGGCGTCCAGACGAGGAGGCCTCGACTCCGCTGTCCTCCCCGATACTGCCACCAGAGACACTGGCGATGGACTTTACTGCGGTTGTGCTGCTCGGTCCAACACTAGCTGCATCTGCAAGAACGGTACCATCGTCGACGGATAGGGTGTTCCCGGCGTGCATAGTGAGATCCACGAGGTAGTCGGCAATATTGAAACCCGGTGGGCATTCGTACCCGATGGCATCGAAATAAGACTGGCACTGTGCGAAGGGGCCGGAGAAGACCGTCTTACCCCGGGCCAGTAGAATGAGCCGGTCGAAGAGCGCGACAATGTTCGAGCGCGGTTGGTGAATCGTGAATACAACTGTCCGCTTGTAGGTCTTGGCCAGTGTGACCAAGCATTCAATGACATTGAAAGCATTGAAGGCATCTAGACCGCTCGTAGGCTCATCGAGGAAGAGGATAGATGGGCTGGTGACAAGCTCGCAAGCGATTCCCACGCGTCTCTTTTCCCCGCCAGAAATGCCCCTACCTTTGCCCTCTTCAGAGCCGATAAGGGAGTCGCGAATGTGGTGAATACCGAGCTCTTTCTCGACTTCAAAGACCCTCTGTTCCTTTGCGGCACGGCCCATGTCCCGGGGTAACCTGAGCAGCGCGCTGTTCAGGATCGTTTCGTGGACGGTGAGCGTCGGTAGCATGGTGTCTTCTTGATCGACGAAACCGACAACGCTTTTGTAGACAGAGTCGCTGACCTTTTCGCCATTGACATAGAAGTCACCGTTGACTTGGCCTCTTTTGTTCTTGCGAGCCAAGATGTCGAGGAATGTCGTCTTACCCGCGCCAGAGGCACCCATTATAGCCGTGACCTCACCCGGGCGGCAAATCCCCTGAATATTCTGGAGTATAGTTTTCCCGTTAAGAGTGTACGAAACATTGTTGAAATGTAATGCGACGGGTTTGTGGTCCGTCATAAGCTTGGTGTTCTCATCATCGGAGTCTTCGAGTCGAATGGCACCGTACCTAAGCTTGCGGCGGGCGAGGTACCAGGTTAGAAGGATGGCAGCCACAACAAAGAGGCCGCACGCGGCAATGACACCAGCGATCAGGGGCGTATTGATTTTCTTGACGGGGCGCTTGTACCCGGGTACTTCGGTTTTGTAGAGGCATTCGCCAGCGCGGCAGTCCAAGAAAATACTCGAATCGCCGATCAGTGATAGGATGAGATTGTCCATTTCGGGCTCTTTAAAAGCACAGTCGTGAGCACCTCCGTTCTTTTGGGTGCATTCGAATCGGCCAGGTCCCTGGATGGCCTCATCGAGGAATTCACTCAAGTCGATGGACCCGTCCTTGCCGCACAGCATGCGATCAGGTATGCAGCTACAGCTGATCTGGTCGCATTTGTAGGATGTAGTGTTCGCCTTCTCGGCAAACTCTGCGCTGGAGGCACAATCGGACAAGTGGCAGTAGAACGACTCGACAGCATCGACCCAAACTATTCGCATCGTCAGCGGCGGGGGTGGTTCAACAGGATCACAGGCGGCAGAGTGACGTGACGGAGGATGGCCTACATTGGAAGTCGCACGTCGCATCCCCCCCTTTGCAAGTGAAAGTGACCTCTGGGCGTTGTTTTCCGAGGAGGGACGTGATCTTTTTGTTCGTGACATCGCAGATCTGGTAGTTGTGGTTGATGACCTCGCCGTTCTGGTAACAGACACCACCTTCGCCGGTACCCATCAGGGCATCGCAAGCTTTGTCTTGGGTGCAAACGTTGCAGTTAATACCGGTCCATCCCTCATCGCAGTCGCAGGTGCTTCCAGAACGCATCGGGCGGTCTTGTCCGCGAGCGAGTGACCCGCACACTATCCAAGCAAACTGTCAACTTTTGAACTTCGGAGCTCATTGCTCGTACCATCGCGTGGAACATACGGGGCTCGAGACAGTCATCGCCACCAAAGCCTTCGGGGCAGTCGCATTTGCCGTTGAATTCGTTGCAGCCTGCGTATTGGGCACATGTGTGGGCGGGAAGGAGACAGTTGAAGCTGGAAGTGATTAGTTTCATGGCGTCGCAAAAGCTTCTGACAGTACTAGTAGCCTTACCATGGCGGGCAGTCTGGTGGCCGGTTGTCCATGAGCGCTAGCTGGGCCCTCACCATATCGATGTCGGAATAGCTCGCGTTGCCGAGAGCTGTCGCCAAAGGAACGAGAAGGGCCACGGCCCAGGCGACGGGGCTCCTAAGCCCGGTATGAGCCATAGCGGCCGATGCGCGTGTGCAAGCAGCAATCTGAGATGATTTCACAGTGGATTACCGAGGTGCCTGGGGGATGCGATCGGTGACGATGTGTTGTTGGGATTGCTCGAAGTCCATGGCTTCAAATGTCATGCGCGAGCTGCCTGTCGTAAGTAAGCCGCCGTGGGGCTCACTGGGGTTGGAGGGCTGGTTGCCAGAGTAGCTGTTAATGGAAGGTGTTACTAAGTACTGGTACCTAACACTGGCAGCTGTGAATAGCAGGTACATACCGTGCCAAGTACTACGTATGAGTACTAGTACGTGCTCAGTACTTTGCACGACCTTGTGGGGCCTTGTAATGTTCGCCTGAACTTGGTTCCGCCCAGCACCAATGCACCATTCCGTTCGCTTTGAGCTTGCAACCCCGCACGGTAGGTAATGTAAGGGGCCATAAATAGGTAGTATACAGTAGTTCCTGTAAGCATAGAACTAATAAGTAGTTCTAGCACTTAAGGAGGTGAAGCTCCTCGGGCTGCACGGGTGACGCACCTTATCGTCGTAGCATTACCTACTACTAGTACTACTACTACTACTAGTACTAGTATTTAGTACTGAGAGGGCGATACGTGTAGGTGCTCAGGGTACGAAGAGTAGTACCTGTAGAACAAACCACACATGAAACCGAAGAGCCACCTCCCCACTTGGGTGCACAGCCCCATCTCCGACACGAGGCAACGTTCAATTCCGCCGTCACGCCGTGCAAGGTCTCACCAGCCTCAAGAACACGGGGTCAAAGCATGCGAAGTTGCATGGGTCACGGGTGTCGAGAACTTCAGGAAGAAAAGATACGGGCGTACCGTTTTGCTTCTATGTCTGTCCCTTGTGCATCTTTAGATTCTCCAAGTCGCTCACTTTCTGTTCTGTAGAGTAGAAGTGTGTGATGTCTGGTGACATCAGCATTGTGAAGTCGGGTGTGTGACTGTAATACGAGTACATACCTGTACTGTACTAGTAGTAGTTTATTTTGGCGCTACTGTAACGATTTGGGGCAGTGTTTGGTGGCAACGGCACCGAGGCGTGAGATCCGTGGCGCAGGGGCGGTTCGCTACTGCCCGATGGTTGCGTCACTCGTCGAGAGCACGGAGCAATGTACCTGAAAGGTGGGGAGATGTGCGGTCACATCTTGAACCAAAATAAGTAAGCACACCTGATGGGGGAGTGAGGCTGCGGACTTCGACTTCCCCGAGAATGACGGAGGAACTCTTCACTTCTCAAAGCATCACCGCCCTCCTCGTTACCTCGTATCTCAGCCTCGCAGGGCATCGCAACAACTCGAGCGAACTTGCCTCTTTACCAAGACCACAACCCCCGTCGTGATTGGGCCCATTCCGCGGGTAACACCACCTTGTCCCCATCCGCCTCTCGCGCCGCCGCCACCATCGCCATGGAGGACTCGTACGGCGTCAAGAGGAGGGACACTACCAAAGGGCCGCCCCTGCGCGTCCTCTCCCTCGGTGAGTCATTTCACCCTCTGCTAGACTTTTGACGGTTCGGAGTCCAGCTAACCACCGGCGTATCGCAGACGGAGGCGGCGTACGCGGCTACTCCATGCTCATCATTATCCAGGAACTGATGCACCGAACTTTTGTCGAGGTCGAAGGCCGCGCCCCGAGACGCCATGAAATTCCCAAACCCTGCGACCACTTCGATCTCATCGTCGGCACCGGGACCGGTGGCCTTATCGCCCTGATGTTGGGCCGTCTCCGCCTAGACCTGGAGACTTGCAAGGAGCTCTACGTCCGCCTGACCCGCATGGTCTTCGAGACCGATAAGACCATTGCCGGCATCCCTTACCGCTCGACGCTGTTCAAGGCCAGCAAGCTCGAGGAAGCCATCCGATCCTGCGTGCGCGAACACACCGTCCACGAGAAGGAGGGCAACGACGGAGCCGAACCCGACCTCGTCAACCCGCTGAGCGCCGCGGCCCACTCGAATGCGATAAGCCCGAGGAGGCACATTAGCAACGCCAGTACCATCAGCTTCAGCGCTCGGAGCCCCACGGCACAGATGGGGCCCCCGGTATGGCGAAATTCGAGGGGTGATCCCAACGCCAGACTGTACGACACTCGCGAGTACAGGACCAAGACGTGAGTATTCCCCGACGCATCAAACTTCGCCATGTAGTCTCTGCTAACCTTGGTCGCCGACAGCGCCGTCACCGCAGTGTACAAGGGTTCGCCCCGTGGGGAACCCCCCGCGATGCTACGATCGTACGATTCGCGCAAGGAGCCACCACCGGAGTTTGACTGCAAGATATGGCAGGCAGGACGGGCAACATGCGCGATAGGACTCGCATTCAAGCCTATCCAGATCGGCCAGTCCGTGTTCCATGACGATGGCAACGGAACCTTCAACCCAGCCCCCGAGGCCCTGGACGAAGCAGCCGTGAACGAGTGGCCCGGCCGCGAAATCGGGTGTTTTGTCTCGGTGGGCACCGGGAAGCGGCCCAAGGGTAGCAGCTCCAACCAGGAGCAGTGGTACGAAGGCTTCTTGGGAGAGTTCGCCGAGGCGCGGCGACGGTTGATTGCCAAAATCGAGGGCTGCGAGAAGATCCACGAGTACATGCTCCGGGACCACCTGGCCAAGCGCAACGTGAACATCGACAACTACTATCGGCTGAATGTGGAGATTGGCGTCGGCGAATTTGGTATGAACGAATGGAGCCGCTTGGGGGAGATCAGCACCGGCACGCGACGGTACATGGCAAGGGTCGAGGAGCAAAAGATGGTGCAGGGCATCAGCTCCAAGCTGGCCAAGATTCTCAGGGCAAGGATTCGATGGGAGCGTTCTCTTCGCGAGGTTCCCCAGATTGTCCAACCACCGCCCGCGGCAATCGAGACGCCTGCGGCGGTTGAGCTGCCCGGGGATTCACCTACGATCCCGCCGCTGCCGCCGCGCAGTTCCCGGGGCAGCCGGCAGTCATTCGAATCCGGTCACGATGATAGCATACACATGGGTTCGCCTTTGTCGCACTCCCCTAGGGTCTCTCACGACTTTACGGACTCGCACAATTCCCTCAAGTCTGGTCCCTCACCTCCGTCTGCCTCTCACCGACCGCTTCCACCTCCGAAAGACCAGCCTCCGAAATCTCGACAGGAGGACTCTGATAAGCTTGTCGTCAATGCGCCGACACCTTCGCAGTACCGTACAGCATCGGGTGTTGATCTGATTGCCATCATGAGCCCCGACGAACACCCGAAGCCTCCGCCCAACGTGCAGAGCGCTTCCCCGCCGCAGCGGCTCGAACCGCCTCCTCTGCCACCCAAGACACCTCTGCCAGACCACCCGCAAGGTGGCAAGCGCACATCACAGAGCCCGGTGCCTCCGTATCCTCTGGATGACGAAGCGCCTCCACCACCGGTCAACATGGCGCGGAAGCCCGAATACCGCCGATGAGCGAACCTTCCCGTCAGCCCCTCAACCACCCTGACGATATTGTACATATGTTTTCTCTCTTCGCCGGCCATCTCTTTGCTGTCCAGCGTGCACACAGGTCCCTTTCCTCAAAGGAATTCTTTGTCGGCGTTGCGGCTGGGTTAGCGATCTGGCGAACGGTTTTTGTTTTCACGATACCACGGGTTCAGCACATCTGGTTTTTTACTCCATGTTACGTTGACGACGATTTACACGAAGAAGTAAACAATGCTACATATGATTCTTGAATTTGTAGATAGGTGGGGCAGTATATACGAGCATATGATAGTCGGCGCTGTATGGCAATATGCATAAGATGATGCCATGATTATATCCGGCTGTTTCCTCCGCTGGTAGCTGATCCAGTGAAAAACCTAAAAACTCAATTGCTCCTTCGTTCGGAGACATGCATAGAGTTTTATGGGTTGGTCACATAATTTATGGAGGATGGGCGGTACATTCATGTTGATTTTCCCACGATCTCCATTTTCTGTTGTCCGAGGCTTACCTTGATACATGCTATACAGATGATACCCAACGCCGACTCTCCATCAGAACCACTTCACATCCAAAGATCCAAAGGTTGTTCGGACATTTAGACGGCATCGTGGCATATACCCTGCTCGCGGGTCGTCGAAATAGGGGTCATCCCGTCGTCCGACCTCCAACCCGATGCAGATCCACCCATCACAGGGTCCTGGCGTGTGATCGTCAAGACGAAGTAACATCACGACTCCTTGAAAATTCGCCGTGGGCTGCCAGGTTCAGGATGGACATCTGCACGTCGCGAAGGCTATGTCGCATGATCGCCGGCGGACGAAACAATTGTCAGTTGTTGACAATGCTACGCCGTATTAACGTGCGGTTGCACCTACCCGTGGCAGCTCCATCGTTGTTCTTTCCTACCTTCGAAGTTAGGTGCTTTCTTCCTTTCTCGGTACTTTCTTCTTGCTTCCCGTGTTCAAGAGATCAGGAGAGGCCTGGTTCCCTCGCCCTTCCCCTTTCCTCCCTCATCGCGCATGTACCAACATGAACTGCAGAGCTGGCCTCCGAGTTCCATTCCTTGATTCCTTCATTTCTCAATAAATCGCCGTACGACCACACTCTAGACAACTCCTAGTGCCATCACCCCCTACGAACCATTGCATGGCCATCTCAGCAAATCATTGTGCTGTACGATGGCGCCCTGCTCCAAACTTACGATCCTGGCACTGCTGGGTATATCCTCCGCCCAAGCTATCGACCCCATCGTGAAGGGGGAGCCTCAAGTCCTCGGCATCGCAACGGATCCAAGGCTCAACCGCGACTCCTGCGGCTCCACACGAATGCAGAACCGCACCTTCTGGACATGCCGCGACACCCAGAACTTTGACGACGATGGCAACCCCACCTGGCAGATCACCTCGTCCACGGCCTCGTGGACCAAACTCAACGAGGATGGCTCCCCCCTCATCGAACCGTTCCTCGACGGGAGCAAAGGTCTGCTCATGAGCGGCGACAACGGGCTCGATAACAGGAACGTCTACTTTTCACTCCAGCCTGGCCAGTGCAATAACAACACGGCTGGTCAGTGCGGCGACGGGTGGCGGTACGCCATCTGGCCCGACAGTCCGCCTATGGTCACCAGCGGATGGTGCTTCGGTCCTGTCACGGCGTACACGTGGATACTCAACCAACACATCAACAAAGACTTCAGTACCGATATCGACGACCCGTCAGTCACTCTATACAGGATGGACTACGACCCGGGGAAGGCAACCGATGAGAATGCCTTTCCGCTGGTTTCCGTCGTTAGCGGCGCATTTTGGGAGAGAGACGCCATCCCGTATGGTGTATACGGAAATATCATCAGAAACCGCACAGCCTATCTTTTTGGTCAGCCATCGAACAACAACGTCGCGCTCGCCAAAGTACCGGCCGACTCCGTCGAGGACAAATCGAAGTACGAATACTGGGTCGGCGGAGCCTGGACCAACAATGCACCCTCCAAGGACGATGAGAGGGCCAAGATTCCCAACGCCAGCGCGGGAGGGCAGGGGACGTACTACTATTCGAATATATGGAAGTCGTACGTGTGGATTGGACAGGCGGCTATGAGCGTGTCCGCCGAGTTCTACATCACGACGGCGCCGAACCCCTGGGGACCGTGGGCGGAGCCCAAGATGTTCTATTCTGGCGAGAACGGCAGCGCGGACTTGTCGGCGTACACGCTGCAGGCGCATCCTCACACGGTGCCCCGAGGAAAGAACCAGATTTACCTTTCCTACACCAAGGTAGACCACAAGGTGGGAACAGACTTCGACGTGTACTCGACGCCGCTTATTCTCGTGGAGTGGGAGTGAAGGTTTCAAGAGCAGATACTCTTAGTTACATGCCGTAATCACGCCTTCTTTTCGAGAGTTCATTGATAGACGGGGGAGACGATAGAATGGTGCTTGTTACCGTTGGTGACAAGAGTCTCTCGAGCAGTTGGAAGCGACATAGTTAGGCTATAAAGAAATATTGATCGAGAAATTGAGAGCATTCCATGCTTTCCAGTAATACATGATTGTCATTATTGCCTAGTGCCGAGATCGCCCACATAAGCCGGTGTCAGAACTCATAACCGCATCGTTGATGGTGAGAACCGAAGACAATACTTGGTATTGCCACTGGTTATTCGAAACAGAGGCTTCTTGAAACAGTTCCGCCACTCCCTTGCGGCAAGGGCAACGGCTCGCTCCCGGCCACAAACTGCTTGCCTGTAACCGCCCATCATATTGAGTCAGGCGTACAATATAGCCCTGAACGGGCAAGGTAAGCGGCTCTTCATCAAACGCATATGCCGGCAAGCGTGTATCCTACGCGGAAGTGCCGAGGTATGCCAGAGCCACGCCCTCATCCACTCTGGATGCTCTCCCAGTCTCACGGCAGCTTACACTGCATCTGGTAGCAGATTTGGCCGCCCGCGAGCCGCTTTGCGACTGAGCTGGCAGCATACCACCAGTTCAGCATACTACTCACGATGCGCACACAATGTGGCATGTAGGAAGACAACATCGCGAGTCCTTCTCGCGGATCACCTGAGTCGTACTTGCGGACGGACACGGCGGGGGCTCTGCTCGTTATTATGCCAACCCAAGTCTCTATATGTTGAGCCGGCTCGGCCATTTGCCCCTCTATGAGACCAAAGCAGCCGGGAGAACGGTCCCTCAGAAGCAATGGCCGCAGCTGCTTGCCAACTCCCCGGGCTGCCCGGAATGTACGGTCTCGGCATCCGCATCGCTGTCTACACGCAATGGCTCGGCGCTGTCCTCATGAGCCACGTCGACGAGTCCTCGCTCCCAAACGTCCGCATCCTCGGTCTTCTCCTCTCGGCCTCCATAGCACTGTCCCTCGTACTCCACATCGCGGACAAGGCCCTCCAGGCAGCGGAAATATACATCACGCTCCTCCTCGGGACGGGCATATACCTGCCCCTAGTCCCCGTTTACCTCGTTCGTGGTCTGACGCTATGGCACCCACGTTGGGATCCTCTGTGCTGGTCCACGGAGAAGTCTGCCCCGGCGGTAGCAATCGGCAACCTCTCCCTACTCCTGTCGATGGCGTCGGTGGGGGTCTGGTTTCACGCCACGTTCCTGCCAGCAGCTTCCCCGGGAGACTGCGTGCAGTATGCCTTCTTCCTTTTTTTCAAGGTGTCTCTATACCATGAGGCATCCGTGGCCTTCCATGTGATCCTGTATCTCTGCATGATCCTCGTATGTGCGGAGATCATCATGAGAAAGGCCGGTTTCCGCGTGAAGAATTGGAGACAGGCGAGACGGAGGTTTCGACGTGCCAGGTCCTCCAGGTAATAACCTATCCAGGAGATGTGTGGCTCCAACCGGAGAGACGATGGTTGACTGACGAACGGAAGGTATAACCACGACTACACCTGGAAGATCATCTGCACATTCTCGAACACGACTGTCGTATGCATCCTCATTGCGGCTGTGGAGTTCACGGTCCGATGGAACCGGCTCGGCGGTGGCGTAAACAGCTTCGACACGGCCGCCCAGATCATCCCCGCGTTGCTGAGCATCGTATGCGTGGCCCGAGTCGTGTTTCACAGCTATCGTGAATTTGTGCGCGGAAGCGAATCGGATGACTCTTCTACGCCCCCAGTTTGCTATCATACCATTGTCGCACCGCCGTCGTGTCCGACTGTTCCCTCGCATGCGCCCTCGCCATTTTCGTCTTCCTCTTCATCGCTGCGGGAAGATCTCCCCTATGACTGGACAAAAACCTTTCGGGGGCAAGCTGTGGATGTCAAGACCCCGTCTCGTGCTCACACAGCCTAGGTCCAGCTGGATTGGGATACATGGCGTACCAGACAGGCTTTCATGTTGGAAAAGCAACATTTTATTCAATGTTGCGCTCTAGTCCGGTTGGTCGAGGCGAAATGCGAAGATGGTTGGGGATGGAGGATCAGCAAGGGATGGGACGGATAGTCGTGGTTTCGGTGAGCCCCGCCCAAGCTTTGCCATGATCTTCCAACCAGTACGTACCTACCAACCTACCTGCACCTAGGTACAGTAGGGGAGATCTCCCCCGCAACTAAACACGCCTGTAATATCGTAAATTAAACCATCACTTTCACAAAAGTAAATACCCCGATTGCGCGCCCACCTCTCCGCCGTTGGCACCATGTCGTCAAGAGACCCTTCCAAAACGTCCAAGGACAAGGACAAGTCCAAGGTCCACAAGCTCTCCCTCAAGGGCAGCGCCAAGCTGGTCGCCGAGTTCGTACGTTGCTCTCCTCCCCTCTGCCGCGCCGCGAAAGCTCCCACGAAGCTAACCAACAACCATGGCATGACAGTTCCAATACTCGATCCACACGATTCTGTACGACACGTAACCCTCCTCTCCTACGGACGAACGACCAATTGACTCGACTCCTCATCGCAGGTTCCAGCGCGGCGTCTACCCTGCCGAGGACTTCACGGCGTACGCCTCCTCCTGCCCCTCCACGCCACCATTGCTATGCCATTCTGACAATGCAGACACGCAGGGTGAAGAAGTATGGCCTCAACATGCTCGGTACGAAAACAAATCACAATATATCCAATATGGAGTTGCCAAGAGTAACATCGTGTGTGGCTCGCAGTCTCGGCCGATGACCAGGTCAAGGCCTACATAAAGAAGATCATGTCCCAGCTTGACAAGTGGATGGTCGGCGGCAAGATCTCCAAGCTCGTCATTGTCATCACAAACAAGGACACCGGCGAGCGCGTCGAGCGCTGGCAATTCGACGTACGTCGTCTCTTCCCCCTCCCACTCGTACCGCATGTGCGCGCTCCATGACTTTACTAATAACCTCTCCTCACAGGTACAAATCTTCCAACCCACCAAGTCCTCCAAATCCAAAAAGTCACCATCCTCCTCCGCCGCCGGCCAAGAAAACTCCTCCGCCTCCTCCACACTCGCCGCCGACGCCCCTCCCACGGAAAAGACAGAGCAGGAGATCCAGTCAGAAATCGCCGCCATCTTCCGCCAGATCACCGCCTCCGTCACCTTCCTCCCGCAGCTCAACGGAGACTGCACTTTCAACGTACTCGTCTACGCCGACGCTGACTCGGACGTGCCCGTCGAGTGGGGAGACTCGGACGCCAAGGAAATTGAGAACGGAGAGAGGGTCCAGCTGCGCGGCTTCAGCACCGCGAATCACCGTGTGGATACCCTGGTGAGCTACCGGCTGGGAGAATAAGAGGCGGTGCTGGGGGAAAGGGTGTAGAGGATGTTGGTATACGGGTTTCAGCTGGAGCGGCATTAGGTAGGCCGAGGGTTGGTTGAGGACTGGCTGCCTTGCTACGAGAGCGATAATTCAGCGGACGATATCAGACAAATGGTCATGGCGGGAAGGCGTTGGGCGCAAATCAGGATTGTTATCTCAGGCCCTATTCTTCAATAGACGGCTCAAGTGCCATCTGGTACATATGCTGCTGCCTTTTCCCTTGTTCTTCACACGCACCCCCTACCTAGGTAGGCAATGCAAAGCCATCTAGCACCGCGGGCCATCGCCTTCAACTCCCAGTCTAGCCGCACTTACGCCATCGATCATGCAAAGTCACGCGCACGCCATCGTGCCCAGCTCACGCCCGCTTGAAAAAGTACACGTACGCAAATTTGCGCATCTCGTCCACGTCGTAGGCCTCGACGACCTTTTCATCGTTGAAGAGCACCCACCTGGGCGTGCTGGCACCGTCCTTCTCCAGGAACTTCCGAATAAAGGCCACGTAGTGTCTGTTGTCTGATCAGTCTCGAGTTCCATAAAAAGGGAAGAGGTTTCTGTCGACAACTTACCCCGCGTGGATGCTCGTGCCCTTATGGCACACAATCGACTGCAGCTGGAACCTGGCGGGCAAGGCGGCACTTCCAACGGGCTCCTTTGCGGCCGCTGCCGAGCCAGCGTTGCCCGCTGGTGCCTCGTCGTCAAAGATTCCCTGGTCATCGGGGTGGTTGAACAGCCAGTCGACAGCCCTCTCAACGTCACCTCCCGTTTCCTTGAGTGCCTTCTTGGCCTGGGGCGGACCAAAACCCATGGCACCCAGCATCTCAATCTTCTCGGGATCGGCCGTGGCACCGCCAGCAACACCCAACCCGCCTCCAAGGTCCAGCGGCTCGTCGATATCCGGGTCCTCCATGTGCACAAAGAGCCACTCCATGGCGGCATTGGCGTCCGAGTTGCCAGTCGCATGCAGGGCCTTTTCGCATCGGTTTCGCGGGAAGCTCATTCCCTCAAGCATGGCGACCGCCGTTGCGTCGGGCACAAACGCCGGGGGCTGCGTCTCAGGTTCGTCAGGTAGAAGCTCCTCGTCAGGCTGCAAACCTTTGGAAAGGTAGCCGTCCAGCAGGAAAGGCTCGTCGGGGACGATGACGGGTACGTCGACTTTGATAGGGACCCAGTTGACCACCGTCATCTTCCTGGCATTAACGGCAAGGACCTCGGGGAGCGTCTTGAACTGTGATCTCTTGGTGAACCCCTCCTTGCTGCCGCAGGCTGAGCAGGTGAGATCGACCTTCTCCTCCGCGGTGAATCTGTCAAGGCACTCCTCCAGCGTGACGGGCTTGTACCTGTCGCCGGGGTTCTCGGCGCCCTCTTCAATGGGAAGCTTCTCCAGGGGAACATCAAGAAAAATGCTGTCCTGCTCAGTGCTGCTGTACTTGACCTTTTTACATCCAAGGCACTGCAGGCGCTGTTCAAGCTCGAACCGGAAGGGGTACGTAGGGTCCTTGCTCTCACCCAAGTGCTGGGATCTCGTGATCAGTTTGAAAAGGTGTTGTAGGAATTCGAGAGCATCCTGCTGGCGCATTGTCGAGAACTCTGCATGGCCGCGACCAATGAGGTGCTTGAGCATCGCCGGTGCCAGCCCCCTTTGATACCTTACTCCGGAGTCGGTGTGGACCGAGGTATCAATCTTGGAGTATCGTCCGGACAAAAGGCCGTCCGCCATCTTCCGCAGTTGGGTCTCGAGGTCCTCTGCAGGGTCTTGCACCAAGGGAAGCTCATCATTCGGCCTGTAATACCGCTCCCGGAACGAGGGCATATCGAAGAGGCACTGCACAATGCTGGCAAGATAGCAGCTGTTGCCAAGGTTCCTCAACCCCGTGAGGCCAGGGCCCACCAATGGCTTGAGCTCTCTCCCATCCTCGGTCGTCATGCTAAAGTCCCATTTCAGGTTCTGCTCAATCTGCATCTCGGTCAAGCTCTTCTCTGTCTTCTGACGCTCTGCCAGTACGATACCCCAGTGTGCTAGGTGCTCTCCGAGATGGTCATCGACTCGCTCCTCATCGCACTTGTAGCAGTAGATGTCGGCGGTGCCTTCGGGGGTGATGGATCCGAGCTTGACGGCGACACCGTGACCGGACTGGTCGCTGTGAGCAAGGGCGTGTGAATTCCCGTCGACGCCACCCATCTGCTTGCGACCGCAGCCCAAATTGCCACAATCCAGACACAGCCAGAGATTCTCTTTCAGATCGCAAGCGTAGCAGTGGCTCAGCTCTCCCTGCTCAATCCTGCGAGACTGCTTTTGCTGCATGAGAAGGATGTGCTCGCAGCTCGTTAGCTCCTGTTCCCACGCCTTGACCTCTTCCTTGCGAGAGAAGGTGTTGGCCTTCATGATGCCGTCGACGCTCGGGGCGAGCTTCGGGCTCCCAATGTCAAGTTCCGTGTTACATTCGAGGCATTTCGCCGTGAGAGCCGTGTCGTATCGATCCGCCTCGGTCTCGGCCTCGATGGCGAGCTTGGTCATCTTCTGGGGCGGTTCATCTCGGACGACGGCTTTGGGTGTCCGACGAATGTTCAGGGCGAGTGGATGATTCCACTGGGCGTTGTGGAGCTTCGTATGCTGTCGATCGCCGGCGCAGCCGCCGTTGAAGCACTGGAGACAGACATCGAGCCCAGCTTCGCTGTCCTGATGACGAGGTTAGCTCTCGCGAGAGGAGCTACATGGCCAATGGAGCATACGATGGAATCGAAACACTGGGTGCAATCTTCTCTGTACACCGACTGCGCCGGTGTAGGCGGGGAGAGTTCTACAAGTCCACGACCGTGTCAGTATCGCGAGCGTCACGGCAGGTCCAAGGCGGATATGTCGACCAGCTCGGGCGGGACAAGGTAAGCTGCTTACCAACATCCTCCAGGTGAGGGCAAGCCATGTTGAAGGGAGGGGACAAGCGCGAAACGAACGCCGGCTCCAAACTGGGGTGATGATTCCTAGCTCAGGTTGGCGCAGAGGTGTGGTTCAAGGAAGAGAGAGAAGGCTGGCCAACAGGATGAGGTTTTGCCGGCTTGGGACAAAGCTGTGGTAACCAGAGCACTCGCTGAGCGACGTTTGCGCCGCCAGACCTGAGCTCCAGCTCTCAAGAGGCGCCGCGGGGGAGGGGCGGCGTTACTGCAGCCGGGCTTGTGGCTGAACAGGCTGGCGTGGCTGGTGGCCTGCAGCACCTTTCAGCATTTGCCATTTGACCCACTCGCCACACGTCACCGATGGGGACATTTCGTCATGCCTTCTTCTCACTGTCGCTCCAGGCATGACTGTACCATTGCAGCACAACGATCCGACGAGCTACGAGAGATGGTTCGAGTGTAGAATATATAATGCATTACGTAGACTAGGCTTCCCTGTACGGCACATAAGGCCCCCGTCATTAGCGACGTTTCACTATGTTCGTAGTACTTGAGACGAGCGAGATCGGCCGTTGGATGGGAACACATATACAGCTTCCCAGGGCCAAGCCAGCACAGGTCAGTGAATCAGCGCGATTGCGTCTGCTCGAATCCGGACACACTCAGTTATCGCCACAGCCTCATTGAAGTGTCACGTGAACATTGGGTTCAACACGTCATTCCAGACGACGGTATCTTGTCCGAGCCCCGGAGGCCGAGTGTGAGGATTACCCTGCACCGAGTCTCTGGTCGCTGCTCTCTGCACTATGGATCTGGGCTGGCTGGCTTTGGGAATCTGACTTTTCATTTTTTTAAAAAAACCGCTTGGCTGGTCTGTCTTCACATTGCAAGGCCAAACCCAGGAATCTGTATTTCAACTGGACTATTTGTTAAACTATTTGGTTGTCGGATCAACCAGCGTAACTTATTTGTCTGTCCGCGGAGTTGCATCTGATAACGGTCCGGCGTCGGCCTCTCGGCGTGGAATTTCTGGTGGGATGTTATCAGATCCAATCGCGTTTCCTCCGAAAAGCCGAGCTCTCCTTAACGTAATGATGGTGGAGGTGCCCGCGTCTCATTGGTCAGTGTGGCCGGGGCAGCCACTTATCCGTTCCCCGTCGCCTCCCATCACAAAGTCAAGTCCCGCATCTCTTCAATCCAGCGCCCGCTGCCCATTTGCAATCCTCATTCTCCTCCTGACAACATCTCTACATCAACCACCACATTTGTGATACCGCTCATTTCGGTAATAATCCATCTCGAACGACCGCCAGAAACACTCTGTCATCACACTCTGATTGATCTGAGCCCGTTGGACTTGTCCGATCCCACGCATATACTGGTCTTACGTATTTGCCGACAGTTTCTCTGCCGGAACAGGCCCGAGGCCACCAAACAATTCTCGATTTCTCTCCGACCGCGCATCGGGCACACACACCACCACACAACCATCACAATGTTCTCCCGGGGACTCCGCGCCGTCTCATGCAGGGCACTCACTGCCGCTCGCCCATCCCTCATGGCCGCCCGGCCCTCGGTCCCCATTGCCTCCTCCATCACCGCCCGCCGCTCATACCACGAGAAGGTCCTGGACCACTACTCGCGCCCGCGTAATGTCGGCTCCATGGACAAGAAGGACATGCACGTCGGCACTGGTCTAGTCGGCGCCCCCGCCTGCGGCGACGTCATGAAGCTGCAAATCCGCGTCGACCCCGAGACCAACAAGATCTCCGACGTCAAATTCAAGACCTTTGGCTGCGGCTCTGCCATCGCCTCAAGCAGCTACCTGACGGAGCTCGTCCGTGGGATGAGCCTCGATGACGCTGGCAAGGTCCAGAATACCGAGATCGCCAAGGAGCTGTGCCTGCCCCCTGTCAAGAGTGAGTTCAATTGCCTATTTGATGCTATCAATTCCAGCCGCAAAATGCTGACATCCTTCCCCAGTGCACTGCTCCATGCTCGCCGAGGACGCCATCAAGTCCGCCATATCTGATTACTACACCAAGAACCCCGGTGCTAAGCAGACCAACCTAGCCGGCACTGCGGCCAAGATACCCGCCGGCAGCGCTGCATCCGAGTCGGCCACTGCCTAATGGTCACTTTGCTTTCACGTTGGTCCAAATGGGGCAAAAAAAAAACAACCCAAAAAAAAAAACAGGACTAGTCAAAACTTAGATCCCGACCAGGAAGAGGAAACGAACAATGGTTAGGTATGGCGACCCGTGGATTGAAAGTAGACGTTGATACCAGGGAAAAGTCGGGAGGCGTGATCGTGTTGTGGAGCGGCTCATTTCTTTTGTTTGCTTCCTTTTTTGGGCGGAACAAGAATGGACTACCCGTCTTCGCCTACTGCGATGGGGAGAAAATACCGGCGCGCAACGGGTCTTGGTGGGTCGCGGAGGATGCGTCTGAATGAGGTTTCTTGCATTGTATCTGTAGTCTATCAAGGCGTAACCTACTATTAGTATGAACGGGGCCGCGTTTGCGGTTATCCCTCTTTCGGCGAATACACAGTCCAAGTTCCCTCCTGCGAGTGAACATATTGTACCATTACAGGCGATGTAAGATTAGTCGATATACAGATGACTGAATGGGCACACCATAGGGGGAACGGTTGGCAGAATACTAGCCATTACCAATATGTACATGAAGGGACATCCTAAACAAGGCCGCTTACAGTGAACTACGTATCAAATATGGCAAGATGCAGCAATAGACTCCAACTCCGCCCCTTGTTCACTTCGCGACGCATCCTCAAAGCTTTACCGCCGGGGCATGAAGTCCATGGAAGCCCAAAGCCACCGCAAACTCAGCCTCTGCCCTCCCAACCTCCTCCATGGTCCTTGCGTCCAGAACAAGCAGATACGACCGCTGCGCCGGCCCGTCCAGCACGACACTCAGCAGCACGCCATCGTCCTCGGCCGCGCCCGCCTCCGCGTCCGGCCTGGCTACGAAGATGGCCTCGCCGGGGGTGTGACCCGTGGGCGCGGCCCAGATGGTCGCCGCGCGCGTCTCTAGGTCCGTCTTCACCAGGCAGTCGATGAGGGTGCTCAGGCCGCGGGTGCCGTTGCCGTAGACGTAGCGGTAGGGCAGTGTTGCGCGGGCGGGGTTGATGGTGGGTAGCTCGCCGGCGTGGGGGGCTGGGATCGAGAAGACCAGCTCGCCGGAAGCTGACGGTGAATCCGCGCGGTACGGCTGGGTCTGCGGATCTGGACAGAGGCGGAACCGCCAGCGGTTGAGGCGCGGAGGACATGTCTTGGATCCGCCGTCCTGATTCCAGAGCTTGCGCGCGGCATCTCCGCGATCCAATATGACGTCGAGGTAGAAGGACTTGATAATATCAGTGTTCTCGTACCAGATGACGTCAAAGTTGAGGTCCGTCCCCTCGCCGTCGTCTCGGGGGACCTCATCCTCGAAGGCGTTGACGGCGTGGAAGAAGAAGCCTGCGGGGGTGGTGAAACGGCCGACAACGCCCTTCCCGTGGCGGCGGTCGACGACGACCCACTGCGTCTTCCTGGACTCGTCGAACGGCTCAATGGCCTCGGCGATGTTGTTGACGTAGGGGACCTTGGCGCCGTTCCAGCCGAGGTGGGATGACGGGACGCACAGGACGACGTAGTTCTCGGTCAGGAACATGCTGTGGATGTAGGCGGCGCGCAGCTCGGGCGCGGGCAGGGTCGCGAGGATGTCTACTGTGCCCGTGGACGCGTTGGCGCGGAATATGCGGTAGGTCGGGCGGCGGCCCATTTCGAGGTTGAAGTTGAACAGGTCACCGGTCTGGGGATCCCTTGGGGCGTGCGCGCAGGCCATCTGTCCCTTGAGCAGCGGATTCAAGGTCGCGGGGTTGTTGATAGCCATGGGCTCCAGTGTGTCCGGGTGTATCTCCCTGATGGTTGCGGCGTCGGTAAGCATGAAGAGGTTGTTCGTCCCCGTACGGTGGCCGGCGGCTTCATCCTTTGCCAGGCCCGAGGGGAACCCGGGGACGTTCCTCTCGACCACGACGTTGTGGTTTGCCCCAGACGGTGCGGGTCTGAACGTGGCCATCATTTTGCTAAAGATTCCCACGCAGGGGTCCGCCCTCTGGGCAAACGAGATGGAGGCGCGCCATCCTCTCTTCTTGATGTCCTCCACGAGGTCCGGGGTCTGCCTGCGGGACGAGTACGTGACGGTGGCGCTGGCCTCGGGGTCCTCGGGGGGGATGATGTCGAACTTGTGGGTGTGGGCGAAGCCGTCGAACCAGTGGGAGACGTGGTGCGTGCCTCTGGAGGTGTTCTCTATGACATTCTGGCCGGGACCGGTCCGGTAGAGGGCGCCGGCTGCCCATGAGGGGATGTGGCCTTTGACATTGAGGCTGATGGGGCCGCGGTGCTCCTCGAGGCCGATGAACTGGGGGTGGGTAAGCGGTGGTGTTCAGAGCACAGTGAGGAAGGGAGTGAGGGGGAGTTGGGTCTGAGATGGGAGAGATTGCGGATGCAGTGCGATTGCATGTCTCACCGCCCCATGCATGACGCGATGATCTGAGGTTGGCGACTTACCCCGGCCTCATTGGGCCATGACTTCCAAGACTCAGCCTTGTAATTCTCCACAAGGCGCTCGGAATCCTCCTGCTCGGCGTCACCCCCACGTCGAAACGTGCCACTGGAGTTGATGGTCATGGTTTGAGGCGACACAAGCACAGCACATGAGCCGGCAGGGCCTTCCTTGCCAATGGTGCGGGCGGCGCTAGCAACAGGAGCACCAACGGCGCGGCGTAGAACGAGTGAGCCTAAATCGCGAAGAGGCGACGTAGTAATTAATACGGTACGGAGGAGGAGGAGTAATGTTTCGGGAGGGGTATTTAGGAAGTGAGCGTGGCGGAGATTTGTGGCAGCGGGGAATTTGAGGATGATTCATCATCTCAGTTCCGTTCACAATCAAATGACTTTGCCCGAGAAGAGCGATTCGCAGTGGTTCGAGGTGGAGGCGGATTTGGGATGGCATCAGGAGGCTTGTTCCATTGATATACATATTTATATATATATAAGTATATATATACCCATGTTCGAACCGGCAAAATACGTAACCAAAGACATAATGTATACAAGCGGAATCGCACTCGCATTCGGGTGGCGGAATGACCTACCTTACCTAGGTACTTATCACATGTATAAGTAAGTACGATACTAATAGTAGGTGCGCAAAGATGCAAGTGTTTTGTCGTCCTATAATGCAAGAGCGGAGGAAGATGACTTATCCGGCCAACCGACCAACCGCTGCGAGTACGAAGTGGTAATGGGACCATGCACATTGGCTGCTGATGCGAGGGGGTGAGAGAGTTGTTGTGGAGAGTGACGAGTGCGAGTGCGAGCGGGTAAGTGGGTCCTTTCTTTTTCTGTTTTTGGCGAGGTGAATGGACCTAGACTCTGCTTGACGTGGGGAGCCACCACACCACCACACCACCACACCACCACACACCACCACACACTTCCTTTCTCGTATGAAGAACCTAGGGTGCGAGTACTATATCTGCCCTAGGTACCTACTAAGTAGTACTAGACTCCATAAGTACTGCCCATAAGTAATGCCCGGTAGGCATTCGAGGTGGCTTGCACAAAGACTACCGGTACCTTACTACAGTAGTACTTTACGAGGTGTAATTGAGATACCCTTCGCGCTTGTGGGATGTTGATCGAGGAAGGAGCGAGGCACACCGTGTTAGCATAAAACACGTCATGTCGAGCTGCGTAGAGGGATTTGAATTAGAAAACATCATAATCATCATCATCGTCATCATCATCATCGTCATCATCATCATCGTCATCATCATCATCGTCCCCCATCATCACTAGCCTTTATTAAAATTATTTCTTCTTTTTTTTTTTTTGTTCCGTTGTTTCGTATTTCAATCCATCTTTTCTGGAGCGCGTTACAAAGCTTCCACGCTTAAGGACTAATTACCCCACAGTTGGTTGTCGTGAGGGGAAATGCTTGTCCGTCCACGGGCGCACACCGGAAACTTACACCGGCCGAGCAACGACCGCAGTCCAGTCAACGGGCAGCTCATTACCAAGGAACAAGCATATATATACCACAGCGGAACAAAACCCCGCCTTCCTACCCGAGCTTCGAATTCTTCCCCTAGATTTCCCCGTCCGGTTCCCACCTCTCCTCCAGTTCACGTAGTAGTTGTACATGCCACTTTCGGAGACGGAAATGGATACCCGCCAACCACAACCCGGACTCCCCAACATCCACCCTATCCTAGCCCAGACGCCTAGAGATCTGCGGGGCAAAGTCCATCTCTTCTACCCCATTGTGGAGGGGCAAGCAATGCGACGGGCAATGAAGACCGCGAAAACGTGGGGAGCTTGGAGCCGACATCCAGCAGGGCTACAACCGCCCCAGGTCAGCACACCTCGAGGTCAGCACACCTCGAGGTCAGCACACCTGGAATAAGGTATTTCAGCGCGAACGAAGCCGAGGACTTTCCTCTCGTCCTTCTTCCCTCCTTCGTATCTCCCCATAGAAACTCTTTCCTTCTTGTGACCCGCTCACAATTGCTCGATAACATCTTGGAAATCATGGGAGCCGTCGATCTTGTCCTCGCCAACCTGGGCATGATTGCCTCGGGGGTCCTGGGTGCTGTATGTGTTCTCTCGCTCCTCCCTCCCTGTAACCTCGAGACATACTTACTGATCATTGTCTTATACTAGGGCGTCGTGTACCTGATCGGCGTCACGATATACAACCTCTACTTCCACCCATTGGCCAAGTACCCCGGTCCCTTCTTCGCCAAGATCTCGCCTGTAAGTCAACCTACCCACCCACCCATCATCCAAGCTCACGGGCACGCGACAGGGTCGCCCACCCACATGTAGCTGCAACGACTCCTACCAGGTCTTGTTTTGCACGTGCTGACACTTGGTGGTAATAATAGTTCTACAGCATCTGGGGTCTGTTCCGTGGACGATGGCCCTTTGACGTCCACCAGCTTCACCTCAAATATGGCCCCATCCTGCGCACCATGCCCAACGAGCTCACCTTCATCGATCCGCAAGCATGGAAGGACATCTACGGCCACCGCCAGGGCCATCCCCAGTTCCACAAGGATCGTAAGTCAACGCTTCTTCTCACCCCTGGCTGGTACTTAACTGGTGAGCCCATGGACTAACGCGATCAAACGTATAGCCATTCAGTAAGACAACCATGCAGAGCGGATGCTTTCCCTGCCCCGGGAGACTAACACCATATCTTCCAGCGTCGGATCCGTCGAGGACATCCCAGGCTCAACCACTCTGACCATGGCCGATGATGCCAACCACTCCCGCCAGCGCCGCACTCTGTCCCACGCCTTCAGCCAAAAGGCCCTGCTCGAGCAGGAGAGCATTATCCGCGGCTACGTCGACCTCTTTGTCACCAAGCTCAGGCCTTTTGCCGAGACTGGCAAGCCGGCCAACATGTGTGACTGGTTCAGTAAGTTCCTCCTCCATTCCCTCTTTCGCTATTGCATGTCATCGGAGCTGACCGGACGGAAAAGACTTCACCACTTTCGACATCATCGGCGACATGGCCTTTGGTGAGCCCTTTGGTTGTCTCAAGGATGGCGTCTTCCACTCTTGGGTCTCCCTCATCACCGAGACCATCAAGGCTGGCGCCTACGAGCAGACCACCCGTCGCATGTTCAAGGCCGGCAGCTTCATGCAGCTCTTCCTCTGCAAGTTCATCCCCACCGAATTGCGCCGGAAGCGCGTCCAGCACCTCGAGCTCAGCAAGGAGAAGTGTCTCAAGTATGTCTTTGTTCCTCTGTTTGAAATTATCATACCTCGCTTGGGGCTGTCGACAAGAGATGAAACTTGTATGCTGACCATTGGTTTGCCCCCACTCTAGGCGCATCGATGAGGGTCTCCGCCGTGAGCACCGTGACTTCCTGTACTACATCCTCCGCCAGAACGAGAAGGGTGGCGTCTCGCAGGACGAAATTATCCTCAACTCGGCCCTCTTCATTGTCGCCGGCTCCGAGACCACCGCTTCCCTCCTCTCAGGCCTGGTCATGTGGATCCTCCGCTCTCCGGACGCCTACCGCAAGCTGACCGACGAGATCCGCTCCAACTTCGCCACCGCCGCCGACATGCACTTCACCAAGCTGCAGGACCTCCCCTACATGAACGCCTGCATCGACGAGGCCCTTCGCATCTTCCCACCCATCCCCACGGGCCTGACCCGGACGGTGCCCAAGAACGGCGACACCGTGGCCGGCGAGTTCCTGCCCGGTGGCGTCACCGTCTCGTGTCATAGCTGGGCCTGCACGCACTCGCCCCACAACTTCACACAGCCCGACAGCTTCATCCCCGAGCGCTGGCTCGACCACAGCGGCGCCTACGCCAACGACATCCCCGATGCCAGCCAGCCATTCTCCTTGGGTCCCCGCGGCTGCATCGGTCGCCACCTCACGTACCTCGAGCTGCGCCTCATTCTGGCCAACCTCCTCTGGCACTACGATCTTGAGCGGGCGGACCTCGATGACCCCAATGCTGTCGATATCTGGGATCCGAGCGGTGATCTGCGTCACGTCAAGGCGTTCAACACCTGGAACAAGCCGCCTCTGATGTGCAGACTCAAGATTGTCAAACGGTAAGCGGTGGTGGAGACCAGTAAGTTGCCTGGGAAGAAAAAGTCCGTATGGTAAAGGTAAAGGAGCTGTTGCCGACGGTGCCCTCCTCGGGAGATTGGAGACCGAGAAATCGTGTGTTTCGGTCGTAGAAGTAGAGCGATGCATCATACAAATAGCTCATGAATATAGCCCTGACCGAATATGACTGATTTAATAAATTCCCGGAAGTCCATCACGTTGCAAGACTTTGATCGAGGTGATGTGCGTCAATGAGCTTGCCGATAAACGTATCAACTCGTGACGCCATAAGAAAGCCAGCGGTCTTGGAATTTCTGTCGCCAAGATATCTGGGTAGTTTGCAGTGGTCACCGGCAGCGCCAGGGCCAGCCGAAGAAGAAGACGCTTCCGGCGCTGGAGGTACCGGTGGGCTTGTTGGGGCTGAAGGACGAGGAAGAGGTGACGGCCGAATTCGCGGTCCTCTTGTTCCAGGAGGGTAGGCAGGAGGAGACGCGCTGCACGTTGAGGGTATCAAGGCGCGAAGCCTCCCAGTCGTCTAAGACATCTCTCGATCAGCCAACTCACTTTGCAGGAAACACCTTTGAGTCAGCCAAAAAGTCGTCAATGTTCCTCTTCCTCAGCTCATTCAAAGGCTTCACATCCTCCTCCTCCTCTCTCGGGCCTTCCGTCGTGGGCAGACTCCCCACGCGGGCAGCGACGCGGACAAGAAGCACTCGCATCTTCTCAAGTTCCTTCTCCACGTCCCCACCTCGGATCACCAGGTTCTCCTGGATGCCAACCCCGCCATCCTCGGTCTGGAGTGGCCCGACAGTAGCCTTGAGACGTCGGAGGCGCTCGACGCGTTGCTTGATCTCTCTGCGCTGGGCGTTGAGAGTGGTCAGGCGCTGGACTGCGTCGGCGTAGTGCTTGGCTTCCATGGGGTGGTCGGTGACGTCCCTGTCCAGCAGCCAGGTGGGGGGGAGGGTATCGATGGCGTTCGCCTCCACTGCAATCCAGTGTCAGTCCATCGCATCAGACGGCGGTGCAGTCAAGTGGTGCCGACGTACCCAGGTCAACCTCCTTGCCAATGCCATCGCTATCATCATTGAGGCGCTGTAGCTTGCGGTCGGCCTCCCGAGAGTAGCTATCGCTAATCTGCTCAGCGAGGGCGCGGTTCGCCTGTGGAGCGTAGATCCTGCGGCAGTGGTCCTGTATCAACCCATCGAGCACCGTGGCCACGGTGTCGAGCTGGCGCGGGTCGATGGCCTCGTCGGATCTCTGGTTGGCGGCTCGGAAGGCGGCGGACGGGGTGATGCTGGAGGAAAGGTGCAGGGCTTGGGCGCTGATGAAGCGCTCCTTGAGCTGCGTTATTGTCGGCGGGCCGGTCGCCATGGTTATCTGTCGTGGGAATTCCAGGTTCGAAGTTTGAAGTTGGTTGAAGGTGAGAGTGTGGTCAAGGTTCAGCTTGGTGACCCTCCAGTGGTATGCGACTTGGGGACCACTACAGGCCACTGCAGTGAGTGCTGATTTAGCATGCGTCCGGTCCTGGTAGTATTACCAAGTCAGCACCGCCTGTAAGCTTCAATCACCCATACTTATTACTACCTGTAGTGAGGGGTTACAGTAAAGTGTATATGCACTAATTGCAAAGTGTAATTATAACGTTACAAAAAAAGCAAAGGCGGTGAGGTACTAACGCATACGCTCCGTATATACACGGCATTATAGTGTTAAAACAGTGTTTACAAATCTACACATAACGTAATAATATAGACTCTTATTAAGAGAATATACTTCATATATACTACATATATACTAATATATAATAGATTATATTTATTATTACGTAAATCGCTATTTTTTACATATATATTTTAAAGAATTAACGAATAAGCGGTAAGCACTTCGTATCGCGTTTCTCTTAGGT